>PVHP010033380.1:0-19717 GCA_004024765.1 Zapus hudsonius
CACACACACACACACACACATGCACACACACACACACACATCTCTATCTCTCTGCTTGAAAATAAATAAAATATTAAAAAAAAAGAAGCTCAAAGAAGCTGGAAGTAAACATCCTTTCCTGTGTGGGCCATGCAGGAAGGAAATTCCAGAGATTCAGGAAGACATTAAGTCTGGGATAGGGTTGTAAGACCCCACCCTAAGGCTATATAAAGGGGAAGAGATCCTCTCCTTGGTTCCTGCCTGTTCCCTGTTCTGTGTGTGTGGTGTAGGTGATGGGTTTTTCTCTCTGCTTGGACCTGTGAAAGAGGTGCTGTTACAGAACTTCCCCTCAATCTGTAGTTTCAATAAATATTTTCCTCCCCCAAATTGTGCCTGGTTTAAAGATTCATCCCAGTGACACAACCCTTTCCCAGACTTGTTGA
The DNA here is from genome assembly GCA_004024765.1 of Zapus hudsonius. Classification (NCBI taxonomy): domain Eukaryota; kingdom Metazoa; phylum Chordata; class Mammalia; order Rodentia; family Dipodidae; genus Zapus; species Zapus hudsonius. Next base: position 423 of record PVHP010033380.1, read on the forward strand.
CTTCCTGAGTCTCTGGAATTTCCTTCGTGCACTGCCCTCCCAGGAAGGATGTTTGTTTCTAGCTAACATGACTTCCTGAATCCCTTGAGCCTCCTTTCCCTCTTTCTCACTTCAATTCAGAGGAAATTTACTACTCAACACCTATAATAAAATATTACTCAATCCTAAAAAATGAAATACTGACAAATGCTACACGATGAATGAATCTTAAAAACATTAAGTGAAAAAAGGTCGTATAAAAGACCACATGATAATGAGTCTATTCCTATGAAAGTCCAGAATGAAAAAAAGAATAGAAAGTCATGTTTTTAGGAAGTGAAGGGGGGATGGAAAGATAGAGAGGTGATAGCTGAAGAAAACAGGGATTTTGAGATAATTAAAATGTTCTAAAACTTCAGGTTTGGAAGATGGCTCAGTTAGTAGAGTGCTCACCATGCAAATGTGAGGACTTGCATCCAGAGCTCCAGCACTCACATAGATGCCAGGCAAGCATGGCTGCTGCTTATACCTTGGGGTTCAGGAGGTGGAGAAGGATCCCTGGGGTAAACTGGCTAGACTAGCCAATCAGCAAGCTCTGAGCTCAAGTGACAGACCCTGTCGCAATAAATAAGGTGAAGCATGATTAAGGAAAACACCTGATGTCAACCTATGACCTCCAAGTGCACATGTACATACACATGTATGCACACACACATGTGCCTGCACACATATGAATACACATATATACCATATATGCGTGCATACACACACACCAAAATAAAATAATAAGGAAGCCGGGCATGGTGGCACACCAACATATGTCTTTAATCCCAGCACTGGGGAGGCAGAGGTAGGAGAATCGCTGTGAATTCAAGGCCACCCTGAGACAACATAGTGAATTCTAGGTCAGCCTAGGCTAGATTGAGACCCTACCTCAAAACAAAACAAAACAAAAATAAGGAAAAGGAAAGATAGAGGTTTTATGCCAGCTAATTCCAGCCCTGAGAAGGCCGAGGCAGAGGCTCACCAGCTGGAGGCCAGCCTGAGCTACATAGTGAGAACCTGTCTCAAAACTACAATAAGCATGGCAAACAAGGTACAAAGGGTTTTCACACAATTTCTCTTCCTTTTCGGTAATGTAACACATCACAGCTAATCAGTAAAGATTTCTTGTTTCTTGGGGCTTTATCGGTAGTATATTGCTATTTTGATATAGGATGGATAGGTCTAATGGTGGGAGAGAGAGGAGGTGAACCATTTGTCCATATGTACAAAACAATCAGAAAGTTGATGTTGAATTACATATACTCCCACAGATTGATTATTATGGAGAAGACACTGGGGAAGGGGTGAGGAGGCACAGGAAAAGATAAATGAGATGCTATGATGAGGCACCTATCATGAGCCTCTTGGAATTTTACAGCTCTCGGGAATGGGGCTTCATGATCCTGTTGCCCAGAGAGCTGAGAGAGAGAGCTAGCATGGTGATAGCTTTGAGGAAGTAGCACCATCTCATTAACAGAATAACGTCAAGAGAGGGGAGCAGGGAGCCCCATTCTGGCCAGAGCTCTAGCCTTCTGTCACTATTTTGAAAGATGAGAATACAAAGCTATTTGACTTATTTATCAGATTTGTACTTAAAAACAAATCAGAAAGGACAGCAAATGGGATGAAAGGATCAGGTCTCAAATAGCTGAAACATTTGCTGAATTTAACGTAACTGTAACATTAAAAAAAAGTAAGTTCCTTCACTTTGCTCCATACAAAAACACTATACCAATACAGGATGTGAAAGGTCGTGTGTGTGTGTGTGTGTGTGTGTGTGTGTGTGTGTGTGTGTGTGTGTGTGTTAAAGAATCAGTGGTTAAGGCACTTACCTGCAAAGCCTAATGACCTGGGTTTGACTCCCCAGTATCTATGTAAAAGCCAGATGCACAAAGTGGCGCATGCATCTGGACTTTGCAGTGGCTGGGAACCCTTGTGCGCCCATTCTCTCTGTCTCTTTTCTCTCTCTCTCTCTCTCTGTCTCTCTCTCTCTCTCTCTCTCACACACACACACACACACACACAAACAAATTTTTAAAAATCAGGTATGAATTTCTTAAACTAACAATCATAGGAAGAAAAATAAATTATTAATAAAATTATCATACTATTCAGAGAAATTAAAATTAAATCCAAAATTTCCCCAATCTATCAAATTAATCCCATTAGAAAGAAGAGTATTTTAATGCTGACAAGGGTGGGAGGAGCAAGCATCCTCATGCACTTCACCTGAAAGTGTGGATTGGTAAATGCTTCTGGAACAATTTGGCAATTTGTACTGAAAATTATAAAAAGTCTACATAGATATGTAGCACTTTCATCCTAGTAATTACACTTCCAGGAATTTCTAGCTTTAATAATTAAGAATGTATATAAATATTTAGTAACCAATTAATAATAGCACTGCTAGTAATGGGAACACACAGAGGTTTAATATAATGCAGCAATTTAAATGATGTAAAATCAGCTTATTAAAATCATCACAGTATAAATAAGATCATAAGTCTACTACAATATGGTTAATAATATTCTATCAGTATCAATTTCCTGCTAACGGACTGTAGTTATAGAATATATTGCCATTATGGGGAAGATATCTGAAGGGAATACGGACTTCTGTAGAATGTTTTTTTCAAATGCTTACAATAATTTCAAAATAAAAATTAATTTGTTGAAACGGAAAGTCATTTTGACTAAAAAGAAGCTCACATCAAATAAGATATAATTCTATTCTTTTGGAAAATACACACACAATTCATGTAACTATGATGAAGAATAACTTTTTCGGAAGACTTATTTTGTTGTTTTAAAACAGCATCTCACTTAAATCTGATGACAACTAACAAAAATACATGCTGTTTCCATTTTATCAATGAAGAATGGGGTTTGAAAAGGTGCATAACCTTTTATTTTTTTTATTATGCACCTTTTCAAACATCACTGGGCTCCCTAGGACTATTCATGAGCTCTCCGACTTCAAGGTCCATGTGTGTCCTAAAGCCTTCAACATGTAGCAACACTTTTTTCACAATCTAGAAAGGTACTTCCCCAAATTTGATTATAGCTATATTTGTAGAGTGACCAATGGTAATACTTTTATTTTTCCTTAATGAACATATACTCAGGAGGCAAAATAGGAGGATTGCAAATTGGAGCCCAGCCTGGGTTAATACAGCAAGATCTTGTCTCAGAGAAAAAGAGATTGGAAGACACACATCAACCCAACTCAGATTTATCTCAGCAAAGTTGAAACTGTTCCAATATGTTTAACTGTTCCTTAAAAGTTAATGAATGTTCCTGTAGATATGCAACTAGAGTCAATGGCTCTACATGTCAATGACTCAATCATGAAGTCAGAGAGCAGTCAACCAGGGATGGATTTCAAACCTTAGGGCACACCAGAATCATGTGGGGGGCTTTCTGAAACACAGATCTAGTGCTCCAGCCTGAGAGACTGACTCCATGGGGTGGTGACCTCCAGGCATCTGTAATTCCATCCTGCTTCCAAGTGAAGCTATGCACCTGGTCCACAGTCACACACTGAGACACCTCAAACTACAGTTTCTATCGCTTGTTCGAAAGTCCAGCTGGATGGATTAGAGCACCTTTATTTCTCCCATAAGCCTCTCATGGGAAAGTCAGCTGTAATGCCCCGGAGCCATACAATGAGGTTGATTGACTTTTCCCCAACAGTCAGAAAAAAAAGTCTCCTGAGTGCTTTTAAGGCTTTATAGATAGTTGTCTAAAATTTTTAAAAGTCTGGGACTGGAAAGATGGCTCAGTAGTTAAAGGCACTTGCTTGCATAGCCTGACGGCCCAGGTTCGATTCCCCAGTACCCATGTAAAGCCAGATGCATGAAGTGATGCATGTGTCTGCAGTTTGTTTGCAGTGGCAGGAGGCCCTGCTGCACCCATACTCTCTCTCTCTCTCTCTTTCTCAAATAATAAATAAATGTATAAATATTTTTTAATTTCTGAAAGTTTACTAATAAATTAGAGATGAAAGACATTAAGAAACCCACCTATATATAAGTATGGATAAGAGTAAAGTGTTTTAAATGATGAGACTTAAAAAAGCTGAGGAAATGTACTTTCTTTTCTAACTATGATAACCCCTCGGCCGTCTAACTCAATTTGGAATAGGAAGTGGAAATACTATGGTTTGCCAAGAAATACAGGTGATGGCCACATGTTAAGATGTGCTTTCTTTTTTCTAACAGAGGCAAGCTGAGTGCTAGTGTTTTTCTTTCCAAACATCCAAATTCTTGTGTTTACCTAAATGGCAGCTTTATTTGTTTCTTTCTCACTTTTTAATAAGGTAAAAATTGCCAAATTTCTTTTAAATGGGAAAATCTGCTCCAAAATCCAATCCCAAGGATAAAAAGAGTTCCCTGGGGACAGTGCTGGTGGCCCTCTGTGGCCTGGGAAGCAGCTGATACCACGGGGCAGCTGCTTCTCAAAGTGCAGGATTGTCACCTGCCAACCCAAACAGCCAACATCCTCATACAAGAACCACAAGTGGCTTTTAAGGTGATAAGATAGAGCCGAGCTGCTGTATTTATGACCTAATTCAGTCGGTATTCCTTTAGAGAGTGCCACCGGCTGGCCAACTTTAAACAGTCATAAACATTGGATTACAGAGTCACTTGATTTAATGATTTATTTAGTTTTCAAATCACAAGAGACTGTTTTCAAAAACACTGTGTTACCATGCTGATCCTCTTTTAACCTATAGAGTTCATAATGGACGTTGAAGTGCAGTTGGAAAACGTGTGACAATGAACTTCTTTCTAAAAGAAACACCACCTGGATGGAGTATCAGATTGAAATAGGACTGCTCCAGACAACAGAGACTTTTAAGTGACCAACTTGTTAAAAGGACAGGCATTTTTGTATTAAAATCTTTCCAAAATGGTGTATGTGCTTTCTCGCCATCTTACATAGCATAATGGTACATATTCAAATATCCTCTGATGACTCCAAAACAATCCTTAGAAATTAGAGTCTGTGGTGTCACCAAACAGGACACTCGAGGGGACCATTGAGATTGGGTGGCAGGCTGGCCTTTAAAATGCCTTTGGCACCCCACCATGTGAGTCCCTTCACTGAACTTTTATAGTATTGCACTTTTCCTTGTTACTTAAATGTACCTACCACTGTTAATTTTTCCTTCTCTTTTCATTTGCTGTTAAATTTACTGTGTGCTAGAAAGCCAGGTCACTAGATTTACTGAACATGTGTGTGCAAATAAGAAAGGAATGTCTTTCTGTAATTATGGGCCTTTAGTGTGCATAGCCTATGCTGTAACTTCTCAGTATATTTTTAATAAATTCTGCTTCTCAATCTGGAGATCATATATATGACTATTTGGTAAAAGAAGAGAGGCCAGTGAAAGAAGGGAAAGAGGTGAGGAAGGGAGTTAGGAAGTGAATATGGGCAGGGTACAATGCTCTATAGGCATGAAAATGTCCTAACCAAATGTATTGTTTTGTTTGCAAAGCCTGCCAGCCTGGGTTCAATTTACTAGCCACTCACATAAAATCAGACCCGAAAGTGGTTCAAGAATGCAACATTCCATTTGCAGTGGCAAGTAGCCTGGTATGCCCACACACATACATACACACCCTTGCAAATAAAAAAAAACTTTTTAAAAAATATTTTATTTATTCATTTTCAAGCATATATATATATATATATATATATATATATATATATATAGAGAGAGAGAGAGAGAGAGAGAGAGAGAGAGAGAGAGAGAGCACCAGGGCCACCACCTTGTGGCGTCTGGCTTATGTGGGTCCTGGGGAATTGAACCAGGGGCCTTAGGCACTGGAGGCAAGTGCCTTAACTGCTGAGCCATCTCTCCAGCCCAAGAACTTTTTTTAATGATGCTAGACTGGAGAGATGGCTCAGCTGTTAAGGCACCGGCCTAAAGACCTGGGGTTCAGTTCCCCAGTACCCACGTAAAGCCAGATACACAAAGTGTCGCATGCATCTGGAGTTTGTTTGCAGCAGCTAGAGGCCCTGGTGTGCACAGTCTCTCTCTCTCCTCTCTGTCTCTGCTTGTAAATAAATAAAAATATTTTTAAAAATCAATGAATCCTACCCAGCAGCTTGCTAATTGTGTGACCCTAGTGAAGAACATCATGACTGTGGTCACGCAAGAACACCCTTGTTGCTCAAATCATCCCGGTGCCCACAGTGCTTTCATTCCTCTGCCGCTGGAGCATTTCTTTGCTGCTAATTAGCACTTTTTAAATTCAGCATCTCATTGTCAAGAAATGGGAAATGCTGGATGTTCTAGTATAAAAGCATGTTTCCTCCTCACAACTTCTTAAGACCATAATGTTCATTTAAGTCTCCACAATGTGAATAGAACTGGTGTGAGCCCTCTTACCCTGACCGTCTCAATGTGCACCCATTGTCAGTGTGTCAGTAAGAGTGCTTCTTCAGCCTTCCACATTCTAGAACTTTTTCCTCTATATAGCACTTTATTAACGTGACCACCATTCCTGTCTCCACAGCCGGAATCTCCTATAGAATACAGCTTGTGAAACGTGATCTTCGATCCCACATGCAAGGCATCAGCTCCGACATTGGTTTCAAATCCCATCAGGAAGAACTTCCCTCCAGTGGAGGTTATTATTATTATTAATTCTTATTCTTCCTCCCCCACAGCTAGACGTACTGTCTCCCACCACTGAAGGTCACGCCTGCTTTGTATTTCCAAGTGCCATTCAGCAAGCATTCAAGTGACCTCCTCCACTCATCATACTATCCAAGTAGCTTCTTCACCTTTGCCAATGCCAAGTTCAGTACATATCTGTGAATGGGCTGTGAATGAGGCTGTCCTTTCCCTTCTTGCATCATAAGAAGGGTCAGGGCCAGAGGTTCAGAGCAAGCCAGGGCAACCCCCAACTCTGTGTGCTCATGCCCCAGTGCAGACCTCACTGTCGTCTGTCCATGCCCCACCAGCATGTCCCAGATCTCCCTCCGTCTGAGATACGACTTGTTCCTTCAGCAGTCGTGCTCCCTTTACGTCTCAATTCAGAGTTGAGCGGATGCCAACTTGACTTACCTCCAGTCTGGTTGCTCTCCCAACTCATCAGGTCACCAAGTCAGTTGGCACTCCTCATTTGGGTTTGGAACTCTTGGACAAAGAAATGACCTTGCCTCTGTGATCTCTTCTTAAAAGTGTCCAGGCTTCCTCAAGAAGTTAAACCATAGACTGTGATTCGGCTCCAGTCATTCATTCCACTAGGAGGCATATATTAGAGGAACTGAGAGCAGAGACTCTTACACCTATGTGCATCCCAGTATTATTAACTGGGATAGGAGGGAAACAGCCAAATATTCATGATGGGTGAATGAATAAGCACAATGTAGAATGATGGAATATTATTCAACCTTGAAAAAGGAATGGAATTCTCATACATGGTATAACAGGGATGATCCTTGAGGATGTGATAAGGAAAGTGAGCCAGACACAAATGTTAGATAATTCTACTTAGAAAACATACCTAGTAGAGACAGTTACAGAGACATAAAGCAACACAGAGGCTACCAGGAACCAGGGAGAGACTGTTCTGTTAAAATTTAACAAACATAGTTCCTATTAGGGGTGACGAAAAGCCACAAGGTAGCATATTCAGTCCACTGAATTGTACATATTAAAATGGCTTTTTCACCAATAGAAGCAAAATGAAAAAGAAAGTATCCAAAGTATTAAAGGACCTCAACTAAAAATCTTCACAGTGCACCAAGTAAAGCCAGCTTCATAGCTCCTTTCTGCCTAGCAGAAGCTTTCCATTTAACTTACCTGTAGCCTTTCCCATTACAGCCGCTCCTTATCATGCCAGCATCGATGTTTCTGGACGGTTGCAAGATAAATGAAAGGATTCCAGTATTTTAGGTTACATAGGCAGGTGGGTTTAGCTAATGTAAAACTGCTCTCCAGGTGGCCAAAGGTTCTCCCTTCAAGCTTCTACCTCCCTGTCCTGCCTTCCCCAACATCTGTCTTTACAGAGAGGATGGTGAGTTGTAAACAAGTATGTGATCTAGGAGAGAACCAGCTATTTGCAAATCAAGTGAAAATAATCGTGTGTTGTGGAAGGGGGGTGGGGAGATGCTAAGGAAGGGCGGGGCACGTGGCACACTTCTGTAAGCATAGATTAACTCTTTCATTGAGCATGAAAGGGAAGGCTCCAGTTTTCTGTCCCTGGTGTAGTTTATCCTTGGATAATAGTCCCTGTGGGTGATGAAGGTTTGGTCTCTACGCCTGCATCCTCCATCAGGGAACTTCTCGGATGTCCCAAAGGTAATTCCTTCTGTGTCAGGGTTTGTTGGCAATGTCCTCACGGTCTGGGAAGCAAGTCCTTCCAATTCCCAAAGCTTCACAATTCTCCAAGCCCAAAGAAAGCATTTTCTGGAGGTTTAGGATAGGAAAAAGCCCATAGAGTTTCAAACTGTAATCTTCTATGTGGTTTGGTAATGCTTGGGAGCTCCTTGTAAAATTCTCACTGGAAGAATAAGATGTTCAAAAGTCCCACCTGGGCTCTTTGTACTGTTGTGAACTTGGTAGGCTGGAGAGAAGGGAGCTTCAAACAGTGGCACTTTCGATACACCAAGTTATTAAGTTCTGAGCAGGGGCTGTGGTCGTGAAAAAGCATGATTCCAAAACCATGAAGAGCATGAGAGCGGGGACGCTTGGTATCTCAAGTACTCTGTCCTCTGTCCTTTCCTGGCTCCCCAGAGTTTCCTGATGGCCTGGGAGAAAGCTCCCACTCGAATAAAGTAACAGCAAGCTCTCTCTCACTTCATTTTTTTCCTCTTAAAAAACCTTTGCTACGGGAGCTTTCACTCTTTCGGAGTTCCAAAGTGGTCCCATGAAACTGTGCCTAAATTGTGCCTCCTCCAAAGACACTCCCTCAAGCACACCACTCTGGCCCTGATGTTGTAACTGTGTTTATGACTGATTTATGGAACTTCTACTTGGCAGGCTCTGCTGTTACTGTTAGCTGGTTTCTATGGATCTTTCAACATGCCACTCTGGCATGTTGCATTAAAAATAACCTCCCAAGACTGTACAGAACCCACAGAACAACGAGAGTACAGTCAAAGCTGCAGCCTCCAGGGTCTGCTCATGGGTCTGGTGTTCACATGTGCTCCTAAATGAAGTCAAAAGAAAAATTTAAATGCCTGCTAAGATGTCCAGATGCACTGTATGTTTTAAAGCTTCCTCAAAGCACTTCTCAGACATCAACGATGTTTCTTTAAAAATCTGTAGACAAATAGAAGGACAAAGCACAAATGACAAGTTCTTGGAAATGCCCAGATCCAGGCAGACTGACTAGGCTTTCGTCCTGGTTCTGGTACTCACTAGTTCCAGGATATTAGCAAGTTAGAGCATGACCACAGCTCTAGGACGTGCAAAATGGAGGGTAACAGCATCCATTTTAAAAGGTGGTTCTGACAAAGAAGAGAAATATGCAGGCCAAAATTCTTGGTTCGGTATTCACACACATAGAAGATGCCCAAGAAATGGATTATTATTCTTTGCATACCTTTTGATTCTTATTTAAAACCTATCTCACTGTGCTAGCCTTGCACTATTAGCCCAGGCTGGCCTTACTCTGGAGAGTCTCCAGTCTCAGGCTCCTGAGTGTTAGGATGAGAGGTATGGATCATCATTTCTTCTCTTGGAACTCCTGTGAAATAGTCGTTGCTTAATAAATAGTTGTTGACTGAAAGTCACTCGGTTATTTATGAACATGGATGCCACTCTTTTGTAGATTATACATTTAAGATGAGAGTTATATTTGATTCATCTTTGCTATTCTCCACAGTCTGTGGTAGATGTGCAGTGCTTACCTATTAAAGGAAAGAGAACCACGGTTATAAGAGGGAACAGCATGTCAATTGTAGCAAACAAAAATTCACAAGTATTTTTTAAATATTTATTTATCTATTTATTTATTTGGGAGAGAGGCAGACATAGAAAGAGAATGGGCATGTCAGGGCCTCCAGCCACTGCAAATGAACTCCAGATGCATGTGCCACCTTGGGCATCTGGCTTTATGTGGGCATTGGGAATCAAACTCAGGTCCTTCTGCCTTGCAGGCAAATGCCTTAACCGATAAGCCATCTCTCCAGCCCAAATTCACAAGTTTTTGAGTACAAATAGAATTCAATGCCAAGAAAACACTGATATTTCCAGAAACTAGATAAATATATCAACGCAGTATTTGTAATGATGGACATGTTCAGTGAGTCTGGTTCCCACTGGAGGCTGCAGAGAGAGAAGCTTTTATCTCTATCCCATCGCTCACTCAGCTCATGAGCCAGCCTTACCCATGACTCAGGAGAATTACTCTGCCAAAGCCAGATACCACAGTCACCATGAGCAAAGCAGCTTCCTGGGCATCTTTAACCAGTGCAAGCAGCTCAGAGACACACAGCCAGCATAGTAGACTCAGTCCTGGGTTCGTGCTTGTACTCACCTTAACAGAGCTGGAGCCATGCAGAGGGAGAGACTGAATTATTCCTTTTCCTACTCAGAAAACCAAGAGAGGCCATTCTGAATTCTTAGTGGAGAGGAACACAAAGGGTCTGGGACTGCAAACCCCAGGATTCCCCCTAAGCCAAAATGAAAATAAATCTGGGATGTGTGTATGTGTGTAACACTCTCTCTTTTTTGGACAGGGTATCAATGCCTTCCAACCAAGGCTACCAGGAACATACTTGTAGCTGTCTGTATTACAGGACATCATTCACTAGGGGAGACCATTTGGTGCCTTAGTAAAGGATGTGAGGAAGAACTTGATATGGAGTTCAGCCTTGACTGAGTACCTGGGGATGCTCTAAGGAGATGGGTCATGTCAGAAATGGCAAGTCTGTGATTAGACCTTGTAAGAAATCATATCTGTGTGAAGATAAGAGTAGAAGAAGGGTCATTGTCAAGAAGCAGTAGTTTATTACACTAGCCAGGAGAGAGGAACACTGTTGATTTTCTGTTTGTGTTCTAACATGATTATGAAGTCTTCGGCCATCACGGAAGAAGAATGGCCTAATCAAATGGTCACAGACTGTGAGTTGCTTACCTCCAATAGCAGAAAACCAAGACCCAGCTGTAAATGTCAGGCTAGTTGGCACCATGAAGGCCTTGCTGGTTGTGCCCGACATGAAGCAGGATGCCAGATATTGCTTTTCTCTTTCTCAAATGTTACTAAGGTAACAACAGAAGAGAAAATGATGGGCTCCCTCCTGGAGCATGCGTGGTACAGCCACAAGGAACTTAAATGTTTGCTGATGGTACCCAGTGATGGCACGTGAGCTTGAGGTCAACCCCAACTGTCTACTAGCACGTCGCAGGCACCATCCTTGGTTCTGCCTTATCAACTTGCCTCTTACTGAAAACATGAACTCAATATCTTAACAGATCATAAATAGGTTAGGTGACAGATTCTGAATTGGCTCAAACAAGGTGGATTTTAGTAATAATTCATGAAAAGAACTAAATTTGAATTTGAAAGAAAATCAATGCACCAAGACAAGATGAGTGAGAAGCAATAGAAGTTGGGGCGAGGAACATGTTGGTTTAACTGACTACATTACTGCAGTTAAAATGAACCAGATTCCAGGGGGACCTTAGCACTGGTAACTGGGAAGAGCTCTGGGTGATGACATCATGGTTATGGAAGAACCACTGGTAGTATTTCTTGGTCTAAAGTGCTTTCATTTGCAGAATCCTGAGTGGGGTTTGCTTGTCAGGTCTGGTTGGTAAATCTCTTCCAGTTGTATATTTTGTACTGCCAGACTGTTGCTTTCTGGTTTTCCTCTTTTTTTTTTTTTTTTAGTACATGAAAGAATTTTTTTTATAATTAAAGACAATGAAGAAAAATAAAGGTGGCCATGAAAAGTAATATAATTTTAGAGTACATTAGTGGAAATACAGAAAATTTAATAAATAAATAGACACTCCTAGCCATGTTTTACCGGTGTGACAATACTGAAAATGTGGTGTTCTGGTCTGGACAACACATTTTGTAAAAAAAAAAAAAAATTTTTTTGACACAGAAATGTCCATTGTGATAATTCAATACATATACAATGTAATGAGCAAATCAATAGAAATTCCATCTCCTTAAACACTTGTCATTTCATTGTGTTTGGACACAGAACTCTTCTCTTCTGGTCCTTTATAGACTGCAGTAAAGCACTATGAACCAGAGGCACACTGATGTGTTCTTCCTTGTATATAACTGCACTGACTTCAGGAATCCCAACCTCTAGTAACCTCTACATTACTTCCAAGTGAAGTTTTTAGCTTCAACATATGCGGGAGGATATGGTATAAATCTTCCTGTGCCTGGTTTTATTTCATATGACATAATGTCACCATCCCATTTCTGAAGGATACAGATGCCTTGATCAGAGAAAGTGACTAGACTCCCTTTCACTTCGCAACTCAATGTGGCTCGTGCAAAGAGACCACTGCAAGCTTATGGAAGGATGGTTGATGGAACATTTAGCCTGGAGCACAGACAGTTCAGGGAAAACACGAACACTGTCAAGTGGCTTAGGACTGGCATATGGAAGAGAATTATTAGACCGTTTTCATGTGGTTTAAGGATCTATGGTTAAACAGTGGGACATACTGCCATTTAATTACTTAGTTATTTGTATCTTAAGCTGGCCTTGAATTCTCGTATAGACCTTCAATTTCTAATCTTATGGCCTCCACCTCTTGCATGTTGGGAATACAGGTATGTACACCATGCTTGGCCTATGTTGGGGGTAGAATCCAGGACTTTGTGCATACTTGGCAAGCACTCTATTAACTGAGCTATAACCCTGACACCACGTACAGTTTTTAAAACACACAGACATACACATGCACAGTGACACCAGAAATCATCTTTCAACTGAGAAATCAAATGCCCGTGATGAGAATTGTACAAGAAGCTGAAGGAAACTGGACTTCTGAGTCCTCGATTACAACTTTAGGTAGTAAATATCTAGAGTATGATGTCTGTAAAGTCTTTCCAGTTCTGAACCTGCCTGACATGTTTCTAGTAGACACTGTTTTCCCCCCCTTGGCCAAACCTTAAGCTTGTCCTCAATTCAGTGGTTTGGGATTGAACTATGCCATATGCCTACTTATACTATTGCTATTTGAAGTTATTTACTTTAGATCTTGATATTAAATGCTCTGCATTATTAATCTGTTTACTCCAAGAGCTATGCTTATCTGGGCCACTCTCATGCTTTTGTGTTTGTTTTTGTTTTGTGTTTTTGTGTAATGACTGCATTACTTCACAGCAAAATACTTTCACTTCATAGAATTATAAACCTTCATTATGAGCTCAAAGTTCTGACAAATCTCCATCCCCTTTCACTTTGACAGTGAAAGACGGATAACTCATCCTTCCTAAAGAGTAAGCCATTCCAGCTTATAAGCAATGAAACCTCCATTCTTTACTTTCCTTAATGGAAATCTTAAATCCAGTGAGAAGTCTCAGACCTCAAATAAACATGTTTAATATTAGTTAGCATGAAGGGGGAGGTTGGTTGTTTTGAGGCTGATGTTTGATTCCGAAACAAAACCAAGAGTGAAGAAGAAAGCAAATGAAGCAGGCACCTTGTTTCCACATAGACCAGGGCTTACAATGAGCCCTGAAGAGACACAGTAGGTATGAATGACAGTACACATAAACTGTCTGTAGTGGTTTGATCCAGGTGTCCCCCATAAACTTATGTGTTCTGAGCACTTGATCCCCAACTGATGGCAATTTTGGAATTAGAGCCTTGTTGGAGGTATATTGTTGGGGGCGGGCTTATGGGTGTTACAGCCAGCTTCTCCTTGCCAGTGTTTGGCACACTCTCCTGCTGCTGGTGTCCACCTGATGTTGGCCAGGAGGTGATGTCCAGTCTCTGTTCATGCCATTATTTTCCCTGCCATCATGGAGCTTCCCCTTGTGTCTGTAAGCCAAAGTAAACCCTTTCCTCCACAAGCTGCTTCTGATAGGGTTCTTTGTGCCTTAATAAGAAGCTGACTGCAACCATGCTTCAAGGGAATGAGGAAGATGGAGGACTGAATCTGCTTAGTTTCATCCTGAACCCCCTTTTCCATTAGTCAAAGCTTCGCCTAGTTTGCTTCTCAGACCTTCCAAGAACTGCTCTGGTTCCCTTTGCATCTACTTGGAAAGGTAGATATGCTCTCTCTTTTTGTCCTCCTCCTCTCCCCGTCCTCAGTGAGACAAGGTTGTGCTCAGACTGACTTTGAACTTCTGGCTTCAGTTGATCTTCCCACCTCAGCCTCCCATCACTGGGCTCTGCCATCATGCCAGCAGCCTGACTTTCTAAATCTGTTACTATGTGCCTTTGAGAACCTCCAGCTCTTTGTTTATCACCTCTGTGGCCTGACCTCTGGTGTCCACCGGAATGCGGGTATGCGCCCCCTCCTAGACTGGAAAATGTACACCTCCTGCCTTCTTGCAGTCAGCTGGGCCCCTGTGAGTGGGTGAGTGGCTTTATCCTTGCTGGAAGTGGATAAACATCTATTCATCCCAGACAGGGCACCAAGGAATCCCCCCCCCAGTCAGGCTTAGTGAATGGAGTTTATTGGGGTACTTACATGGAGGGAAGGAGTGAAGCCTGCCCCAGCCTGGGTGAAGCCCGGGTCCCTGGAGTTTGTGGCCATGGCTACTTGGTCAGCCTCCACCTCTAACAATTGTTACTGATTATACAAGCTTGGGGCTGCCCTGTTTATCTTAGAAGGCTTCTGGGACTTCAGGAGGCTTTTGAGAGTTTTGTTTACTTCCTGAACCTTGTAAGTTTCTTTTACTTCTTGAGGTTTAATGAGCCTCCTTCCAGGATGGAATATTTCAAATGGAAGAAAAATAAATAAATAAGGTCAGTGCAATTAAGATAGAGCAAGCTGAACCACCTTCCTTTTCTGTGCTAGAAACCCAAGAAGAGAGTGCAATCATGGCACGGGATGGAGGTCAACTAATTCCTTTCCTCTACAGACTTAGCCACAAGACAACAGAAGTGAGACAAGGTATCAGAAGAAGGTGGAAGAAGCAAGTTTATTTAAAAAAAGAAAAGGAAAAACCAGACTCCTCTTACTGCTATAAACACTTCCGAGATGGTCCTGTTTCTCTGGGACACTGTTTTTAAGATAGTTTCTTTCTTTCTTTCTTTCTTTCTTTCTTTCTTTCTTTCTTTCTTTCTTTCTTTATTTATTTATTTCTCCCTCCCTTCCTCTCTCTGTTTCTCTCTCTCCCTCTCTCCCTCACTCCCTGCTTCCCTCCCTCTCTTCCTTCCTTCATCCCAATCCCTCCTTCCTTCCCCTTCCTTTCTCCTTTATTCCATCTTTTTTCACCCCCCTCCAGGGTCTCACTCTAGCCCCTGCTCACCTGGTACTCACTCTGTAATCCCAGGCTGGCCTCAAACTCATGCTGAGCCTCCTACCTCAGCCTTCCAAATGCTGGCATTAAAGGTGTACTTCCCCACCCCTAGCTTCTTTTAGTTTTGAGACCAGGTCTCACTAAATTGCCTAAACTGGCCTTGAACTTGCAATCCTCCTGCCCCAGCCTCTCAAATAATTGAAATTACAGGCATAAGCCACCAAGCCTAGCTTCTTCTGTGAGGATAGTTTTTCTCTCTGAGGGTACGAACGACTACCATATCACATACATCCATATGTCGCTACCATTAAGGTAATGGGATGACATCTACCCTGTTCCATAGTCATTCCAACAACATTGTACTGGAAATTTCCTCATATAGGAAAAAGTTGGAACACTGAGCATACAAAAAAAAATCTAAATAGCTATTAAGTGTCCAGTCATATACTACTTGGGGCCGTATAATAGCACATTGCTCATTTCCTTTCTTGCAGTAGTAAGTGAATAAATATTTGTGATGGATGAATGACTGTGGAATTTATAACTTTGTAGATCCTAAGTGAGAAGCTACAGAGTTTAGCAACTAAGTATTTTTATGAACATGAATCAATTTTCATAAAAGATCAGAAGCTTAAAGTTCAATGTCAACAGTACCTGCATAATAGCTGTTAATAGCTTTCTTGTTCATAGCTTGATTGATTCTTTTTTACATGTATATAGCTATCTCCTTGCCTTTTCTTTCTAAAGCTCCAGCTTTCTGGGAGAAATGCAGGAATTATCAGATCAGAGCATCTTCTCTCCACTTACTCATGTCTCAGCAAAAAAGCTCTAAACAAGCCCCTACCTTTTGTTCTTTGAAGCTCTCTTTGAAGTATATCACTATCTATCTTAAGAAACAAAGAAATTCTAGATATGTAGGTAATAGTTGATTCACAAGTTGCCAGAGGTAACTGGGTTATTTTAATGACCTCTCAAGATTCCTCATACAGCGTTTTTTGGTATAAAAGCAAAACAGTCACATGGATGGATCCATTGCCTCATCAGATTAGTTCATTTTATGTTTAAATTCTCAAAATCCTGAACTGGGAGTATGAGGAAGATCGCTCTGGCCATTGGCACAGAGCAACTGAACAAGATGAGTGGAGCCCAGTGATAAGACCAGAATTCATGGTAAAGATGAAAGAGACAGAGCACAAGAGGCTGTGGGAAGCAGTGCTGCCTGCAGCAGGATGGCTGCAGATAGGTGAAAATCCCAGCTCCTCTCTTGCTAGTAGGATGTCACCTCAGGGTAGAGCCAAGACTGGATCCAGCAGGGCAGTGCCCCAGGAATGACATGAAACCTGCTCACTTGACTTTGACCAATTAAACATACAGAGAGAAGTAAGGGAGGGAGGGAGGGAAGGAGGGAGGGAGAGAAAATATTACAAAATTATTTTTAAAAAAAAACATACAAAACTGATGAGTTAAATATCCTAATTAAGGCAACCAAGAGAAGACATGATGTTTTACTTTAATAATGATTGATTGAGTAGCTACTATGTGACAGCTACTAGGTTTTCATGTATATTGTCTCATACATCATTTATAGAAATTTTACAGATGAGAAACTGAAGCCCAGAGAGGTTCTATAATTTTTCCAGAATCACAAAGCTAGTCAATAATCACTACAGAGGCCTAATTCCATAATGCATCCTCTACTTACTGGACAACAGTGTTTCAAAACAAATATACTGAGATTCACAAGAGCAAGATGAGAAATCACATAAGTACCTATTAATGGAAGAGGAAGTAATAACACACACAATGGAATACTAGACAACCTTTAAAAAGAATGAAGAAGCCAGGAGCACGACTTTAGTCCTAGCACTCTGGAGGCAGAGGTAGGAGGATCTCTGTGAGTTCGAGGCCACCCTGAGACTGCATAATGAATTCCAGGTCAGCCTATGCTAGAGTGAGACCCTACCTTGAAAAAAAAATGAAGTTCTGTCATTAACAGCAACATGGGTCAACCTGGAGGACACTATATTAAATGAAATACACCAGGCACTAAATGGCAAATGCTATATAATTTCACTTATATGTAGAATCTTTAAAAGGAGAATGCAGAAAAATAGAGTAGAATGGTGGTAACAGAGACTGGTGAGAAGGAAGGATAGATACAGAGGGTGCAGAATGTTCCATTTGGGAAGAGTAAGCTTTCAAGACCTTCTATAGCAAGGTGACTGAAGTTCAGAATAATCTGATCAAATGTTATGTGTTTCAAAACTTCTGAAAGACTAGATTTAAGTACTCTCATGAGAAAAAATGATGAATGCAGTGAGATGATGGGTATGAAGTTACTTTGATAGAGTCATTCTAATGTGTGGAAAAATATTAAAGAGGTAGAGCATAAGCATACTGGACGCTAACTGTTCAATGAAAAATACAAATCTGGACCAGAAAGATGGCTCAGCAGTTAAGGTACTTGCTTGGAAAGCCTGCTGGTCTGGGTTTGAGTCCCCAGTACCATGTAAAGCCAGACACACAAAGTGGCGTGTGCATCCGTGCATCTATACTTCAGTTACAGTGGAAAGAGGCCCTGATGTGCCTATGCTCTCTCAGATAAATAAGTTAATACATAAATAATTACAATGGGGGGGGTTCAAGGTAGGGTCTTGCTTTAGCTCAGTCTGACCTGGAATTCACTATGTAGTCTCAGGGTGGCCTTAAACTCATGGCAGTCCTCCTACCTCTTCCTCCCGAGTGCTTGGATTAAAGGCTTGTGCCACCATGCCAGACAAAATAAATAAATAAAATTTTCTTTAACATGAAACTTATGGTTGGAAAAAGAAATTGTTTATAGCATATTACTTAAAACCTGTTACTTGTGCTATATTAAATATTTCAAATACCCCCAGTGAAGACTAAGCATAATTATCTATAAACATTGAGACCCTGATATTGTGTCTGTCTTTTTCTTTTGACAGTAAAAATCAGATGATTTTCTGTGTCTCCCTTTGGCCCTCACTTTCAGAGTCAAATTTGACACTCACCAACAAAATGCACATTAATCCTTGTGCCTAAAACACTTATTTCCTCTTCTTTCCCTTGATTTTGATTTTTTTTACCTACTTATTCATTTGGTCTGTAACCATTCCAGTACCTAACATATACAAGCTATTTGGAATACAACTCAATTTCTACCTTCATGGATTTGTAATATACTGGGAAAGCTTACATGGAAGTAAGAATGGTAAGTCTTACAGGACAGATGCAACAGCAGGATGAGGAATTTTTGGTTGCATCTTAAAATATTAATAAGAGTTTGCTGGATTCGTGGTTGAGTGTAAAAAGGGCTTTGAGAAAGTATATTTGAGGTAAATTTAAAGTCATCTTATTTTTACTAACCATGGTTTGTAGCTGTAGTTTATCCAATCCTTTTGGGAAAGAAGAAATAGATAAGAGATAGACAAATGGTAGATAGTGTGATGGTTAAATTTTGTTGTCAACTTGACCTGTTTAGTAATCCACAGTAATCTTGGGTGGGTCTCTGTGGTTGTTTACAGGAAGGATTAACTAAAGGAGGGAGGGAGGGAGGGTCCTCCTCCAGAGGGGTGGCCCTCTCAGCAGGGGGCAGGATATAAGGAAGCTCCAGGGGAAGAAATCTTTTCTTTTTCCCCCTGCCTGTTTTGCTGATGTGTGTGTGTGTGTGTGTGTGTGTGTGTGTGTGTGTGTGTGTGTGTGTGTTGTGTTGGTGATGGTGATGGCTTCTCTCTCCCTCTCCTTGGACCTGTTTAAGGGGTCCAGCCTCTTTAGCCACTATGAACTTCCCCTGGATCTGTAACTTCAATAAATCCCTTCCTCCCATAACTGTGCCTGGTT
>PVHP010033381.1:0-19688 GCA_004024765.1 Zapus hudsonius
GGGGAGAATAGCAGAGACTTGGCAACCCTCAGTAACAACACACCTGGGTCATGAGAACCCGGCTGAAGACTGGGCTATCCATGGTCCCCTACCACAAAGACTGATACAGACGGCCCACGGAGGAGGAGGAGGATATCCAGCTGACTGGGGATGGGGAAGGGGGGCAACGGGGAATTGGGGATAACAACTCATTGTTGGCCCACTAAACAATGTAACTCATTATGGACAATAAAAAAAAGTCATCATTTGCACTAGGAGATGGGTCAGTGGGTAAAGGCATTTGCTTACAAAACCTGCCACCAAAGTTCAATTTCCTGCATAAAGCCCAACACAAAGTGACTCAGGCATATGTGATCTAGGTGCACTGTCATGGTTTGATCCAGGTGTCCCCCACAAACAAATGAATGTGTTCTGATAGATTGATCCTCAGCTGATGGCAGTTTGGGTTTTACAACCTCCATGAAGCTGTGTTGTCAGGGGCGGGCTTATGGGGTTATAAGCCAGCTTCCCCTTGCCAGTGTTTGGCACACCTTCCTGCCATTGTTTGCAGTGCTGTGGCAGAGGTGATGTCCAGCCCTCTGCTCATGCCATCGTTTTCCCTGCCAGAATGGAGTCTCCCCTCAAGTCCATAAGCCAAATAAACCCATTCCTCCACAAGCCACTTTTGTTTGGGTTCTTTCTGCGCAGCAACTAGAAAGCTGACTGCAACATGCACCAATGATCATGGGAGGTGGAGCCAGGAGAATCCAAAGCTAGACTGGCTTTTGCAGCAGTGAGAGACCCTTTCTCAAAGAAGTTGTGAGAAGAGCACAGATGCCTTGTTTTCCTCTGCCCTCCACACATGTGCCATGGCATGTGGCACTCCTCCCCCCCACACCACACACCACACACACATACCACACTCCCCCACCACACTCCCACCGCACCCCCCCACACCCACCACTAAGTAAAAATATTTAAAAAACTAAAAGTAATTCTTTTCTTATACTCTAAGACCTTATTTTGTGACTAAGTTATGCCAAGACTTAAGTATTAAGGAAACTGACTGATTCCAGCTCTCAGAGAGGTGACTTCGTTCCACTCCTCCAAACTCCTTCACAGGCAGAGTGAAGAGAGCAGAGAAGAAGAGTAGGAACATGGCTCCTATCTTCTCTCTCCTTCTAATAGCAAAGGTAGAGAATGGGTGGGGAGACACCAGGCTGCCACCTTTGTCTGTCTGATTGGGACCAAGTTTACAGGTTAACAAAGCTTGCGGAGCAGGGGCGCCTGTGGCATCTGCAGTCACGCGCTGTCTCCTCACTTTAGGGAAAGAAAGGCTCTGGGACTTGCCAGCTTCAGAGAACCCCCAAAGCACCCCAACTTGAGTGTGTAGAACATACAGAAGGCAAAACTGGGCCCAGCCAATCATCCCCCGAACAAGCGTCCTTCCAGCATCTGGAGGGGGGCATCCTGTTGTGCCCTTAACTTGGTGGCATTTTAGTGTTCATGGAGGTCATCTCCAGAGCCGCCTTCCAAGATCGCTCAGCTAGACGCTCAGCTTGTTGTGCACTTCATTCCCTCTCTGGCTCTGATCCATGGGAACGCACGGAAGGAATAATGGCCTCAGAGGAAAGGACTGCTTCTCCCACGGGAAGACAAGCTCCCTTTGCTTGTCTCAAAGCAAACTCCAAGCAAAGCTGGAACGAAGACCCCAACGCTGGCCTTCTCCGGAGGAGCCGAATTTCAGGCTTCCTCCTCCAAGCCCAAATCTGTCATGAGACCCATGTTCTCAGCCTCATGGGAGGGTGAGCGGTGAACAGCTTGGCCTGCTGAGCAGCTTGGAAATTACTTATCTAACCCTCCACACATCTAGGCCGCCTTCTGCTCCCAGTTGTAGGTGGAACAGGAAAAAGGATGGCAGCCTTGTCCTACCTAAAAGAACTGTCCAGAAAGTAGGAACGCCAGAGTTCATGCTTGCTTCAAGGATCAGAGTAATCCTGGCTCTCAGCCCTCAGAGGATCTGCTTCCTTGGTGGAAAGTGAAGGAGTGGGGCAGAAGCATCCACTAAAGCTCCTGAGAGAGGGGAGGGGCAGAAGGCACCTCCTCTTCAGGTTGGGATGGAGTGCAGACCCCAGCATCCCTCCTCTCCTGAGCCTGGCTTTTGGAAAGTGATGCCATCCCGTGAGTGAGATCTATCCCTTGGAGGATGTCTCAGTTCTGATTTCCTGTAAGGATTGATGGTTGGAGAAATGAGCTTTAAGCTGAGAAGGTAGAGGAATTTTGATTGGAGAACAATATTATGACAGGAACGCTCCCCACGGGCAGTCTGGTTTATGCAGAGCTGCAGCTGCGCCTTTGTGCTGACTGTGCAGATGTCATAATTAACCTCGACAGCTGCATGCTGGGGTTTAGGGGAGCTTGCTCCCTCCCCGAGTGATGGTGAGGGAGTCCATCTCAAAGAAAAACAAACAGATGAGAGGCAGGTGTGGATGGACTCTGGAAAGTGGCCATTACTTGGCTTATAAAAACTGTGTTTTGTTTCTGAAGCAACATTGGCGAGAAAAAGGAAACTTTCCCCAATGTGAGAACTTTACTTTTTGTATCTGTATTTTATTTTGGAATGCACTGTGGCAGAGTTAAAAAAAATGAATGAATTTTGAAATTAGGCAAAGTTAGGATCTGAGCTGGATCTGTCAGGGGCCTGGGCCAGGTCACTTCACCTCTCTGAGCTCTATTTCTGCCTTTAGAGTAGGTGCCATCGTAGTCACCCATCAGGGTGTTTGTGTAGATTAGGGTTACCGCAGGATGTAGAGTGCTTGGCTCAGAATGAATTGTGTTGGTGATTATTCTAAATGCTCTGCTCTGCACCGCGGTAGGTGGATTTACAAGCTTTATACACAACACTAAATCCAGGGGGAATATCTTTTCCTTTATGTGGCCAGAAAAACTAGGGCAGATTTTAAAGTGGGAATTAGGAGATCATATCCTACATAAATCCTTCCTGATCTGTATTGATTTTCCCAGAGAATTAGATCATCCAAACATTTGCAGCTTCACTGGAGGCTGCTGTGGGAGCACCAGATGTTGTTATTGTGATGCAATATTGCCCAAGGGAAGCTTGACGGATGGCCTGCTCATGATGACACTCTTCCATAGGGGGGGGGATTTCTGTCAAGAGCCCAACATTTGAGTGGCAGGGGCCACAGCCAGTGACATCCTGCAACCAGGTCCTCCTTCCATAGTTGTTTCTAATAGTTGCTTGCCATGTGAATGCCTTATCTGGAAAGTGCATGTAATATCATGTGTTATATTTGGGGCATTGACAGGGAATCCTCGACAGAGCAGGATGTGAATGAAGCCTACACACTAATACCCAGGAGATCATATTTAACTGGAGCTATAGTCACAGATAATAGTCCTGGCAGTCAGTAGGTTCTGGTTAGATCTAGTTAATATATTTTACAAATGCTATGTTGGACACTGAAAGTTATAAAAACAAATATTTATTATCTTCACAAATGTCTTGATCTTTTGGAAAGACAAATAATCAGAATTTTTGGACAGTGTTTATTAAATGTATAGGAGTAGTGTCTAGCCCAGATTAGGTTTTCCCAGGGGAGGTGAGCTGAGGGAGTATAGGTAGATGATTTTCAAGAGAAGGGGAGAGGAGAGGTCAGTGTAAGCTGAAGGAACAGCATGTGTACAATGTAAGGAGGATGGCTCAATCTGGGATTATAAATAGATTAATATAGCAAGAGTTTAGAGACGTGGTAGATATAGACTAGAAGAATGGTAAGAAATGAGGGAGAGAGAGACATAGAGAGAGAGAAGCAGAGCCAGACCACTTGGAGCAGCTGGTGAAATGTTTAAGGTGTCATGATCAGGTGTTAATTTTAGAAAATCACTTGGGCACATGACAAATCAATTGATGTAAATGTTGACATAAAAGACACAGATCTCGATTCAAAGAGAAATAAGGGGTATTTTATTTTGGAGCCAAATATGAGTGACCATGACCCAGGAACACAGATTTAGGTTACCCAAAACTCTTTGTTCTGATGTGTTAACAGTTTTCTGAAGTTTTAAAATTTATTTATTCATTTGAGAGAGAGAGAGAGAGAGAGAGAAAGAGAAAGAGAGAGAGAAAGAGGCAGGCAGAGATGCATCAGGACTGCTTGCCACTGCAAACAAATTCCAGATGCATGTACCACTTTGTGCATCTTACTTTATGTGGGTATTGGGGAATCAAACCCAGGCCATCAGGCTTTATAAGCAAGCATTAACTTTAACCGCTGAGCCAACTCTCCAGCTCATCATAAACTAAGGCATTTTCCAAATACATTGGCTGAAGCATGGGTAGGTGGTTTACAGCAAAGTGAGCAGGAAATATCCACCATAGACCTCAGAAACTATCTGATGACATTCTTAGCCCTTTGGTTCTTGGAAGCTGGAGTCTGCTTGTACATTCCAAAAAGATCCCACTTGCTCAGCTGATAGTCACCAGACACAGAGGTGTGCAATTAATGGCTATTAAGAAGCTATAAAGGTAGCTCAAGGTAATTTGGCTCTGATCTGGCAACATTCCAGCTCTACAAAAAATCTGGGCTCTATCAGTCCATTCAGACGTGTTTGAGGCAGATGTGGTACTTTCTGGGAACTCAGTTCACATAGGAAAGACAGTTGACAGGGAGATGAGTTATTAATGAGCTCTAGTCATTCTGGCCTTGGAGATGGGGAGGAAGATGTGGTGGAGACATTGAAAGAAGTCAAAATTGAAAACACTGGGATGGTGGGGTTTGGGAGAGAAGAAAAATAGTGGTTTCTGGATTCTGGTTTGGGCAACTGAGGAGAGGTGATGACATTTGATTGATGGGGATTTCTGTGGGCACAAAGTTGAGGATGCCTAGAAGCTATAGTGTGCTCTGTGGAATGGCTCCCAGTGGACAGTAGATGTATAGAACAGAGTCCTATGGAGAGAAGCGTCTGGGATGTACAGTGGCTACCAAGTTAAATAAGTTTCATAATTTTACTCTTGAATTTATTTATTGAAATATTTTTTGAAAATAAATTTATATTGAATTATTTATTGAAAAATTGCAAGATGGTGTTTTCAAACTTATTTGAATTGTACTTTAATGACCATCTTGAGAGATAGCTGTTTTGTTGACCTAAAGAACTCAGAAAGAGGAACAGGTTTGGGGTGAGATCATTTATATATATTGATAAACATTTGGTTGGTGAATCTACTTTGGAGCTGTTTTATATTTTTATCTCAAATCGAGGAGTGAGGCCAGAGCTAGAGTAAAGATTTAGAAGTCAATAAATAGCACATAGATGACTTCTGAAACATGAAGAGGCAATGAAGGGAAGAGAGGAGGAATCAGGTGAAAACTCTACAGAGTATTTGCATTTAAAGTTCAGGCACAGGAGAAGTGGGAGACAGAGGAAAGAGGTCTCATTTAGGGAACTAACAGTGGTCAGGGGACTGCAAAGAGATGAAAGGACACTGAAGAAGATGTCCTAGCTCTGTCAAGGGCTTCTGAGGTCAAGATGCACAGGGCTGAGAAATGTGTGTTGGGTTTAGCAGAAAGGAAGTTGTTAAATGTCCTGGCTAGATGCATTTCAGTGAAGTAAAGGTGGGCAGATTTGTGATTAGAGTGGGAGGTGCAGAAGGGAAGGGACAAAGCTTTTAAGGATTTTGATTGCAAAGGGTAGACCTAAGAGGAGATTGCTAAGACTCAGGGCTGGGAAGATGGATTGTGAGAAAGAGCACTTGCTGCACAGGCATGAGGACCTGAATTCAATCCCCAAAACCCTTGTGAAAATCTGGGCATGGCCACTCGTGCCTATAATCCCAGTGCTTCGGGGAAGTGGAGATAGGAGAATTTCTGGAGCTTGTGGTCAATCAGTCTGACTGAAAACTGGCAGCTTCAGGTTCAGTGAGAGATTCCGTCTTAAGGAAATATCTCAGAAGAGTGAAAGAGGAGGATACCCAGTGCTCTCCTCTGGCCTCTGCACGCATGCACATGGGGCATGCACATCTGCACACTTACATGTACATGTACCACACACACACAATAAATAAGTAAATAAATAAAAATTAATGATGATGATGATGATGGAAGATGTGTTTGGACACTTACGAGGAAGAAAGAGAGATAGGAAGTACAAATTGCTGGTAGGAAGGGCTGGAGATTTCTCAGTGCAGAGATATGAGTCAGGACCGCAGGCATCATAAACACCATCAGCAGTAACAGGCTTGAGGCAGGGCTGTATGCCAGTCCTCTGTCTAGTTGAGAACTCCCTGGGATTGTAGGTTGAGTTCTTGGTTCTGATCAGGTACAGGAACTAAGTGACCTGAACTGAGATCATGATGGGGAAACAGGCAAGGAGAACAAGTCAAAATTTCTGGAGGCATACACCCCCAGGCCTAAGGTAGGATCCTGTTGCTGAAGAAACCACAGAAAGCCATATATCAGCATTGAGAGACCCTGCGAGGTCCAGAATGGTATCCAGCCCCCAGATGGTAGTCAGTGCAGTGCTGGAAGGCACTGCATAAGCTGCCAGGGGAAGCTGGTCAACGACAGCTGGAGTAAACAGAGACCACTGACATGAAACACAGTCTGCTGCCATGAGTAGGCTGACCACACTTCCTACTGGGAGAGAACAGCGAACCAAGAAACGAACCCTTGTGCATTGGAGGAGCCAAAGCCTGGGGGAGGAAATCAACAGCTTTTAAATTCAGCCAAATATTCCACTTAGTGAGGGGGAGCCCTTAACTGGAACTTAGGGCAATATGCACTGGGAGCCTGACTCTGGGGCCCCCAATGAAAGATATGCTATGTGAGCAATTGATGAAGAGGCTATTAAAAATAGAATCTAGCTAATTCAGAAATGTGTATTTACCTATACTGATCTCACTCTCCAATGGAGATTCTGTTTGTATTTTTCAGAATGCAGCGAGAGAGCTGTGGCTCATCCAATCCTACGAAGGAACTGCCGGCCAACAGCTGACATCCTGGCAAGAGATGAACCACCCCAGACATACCATGGAGGATCCATAAGGAACCCCGTAAAGAATGATGCAATGAACAAGGGACCCACAGCCACAGCCAATCAGTCAACACAGGATAAATCAGTAAGACAGACAGTAAGTTTCAACACAACCTCAAGCAGAAGAACAGAGACCCCTAAGTTCTTAACAATAAAGCAGCCTTAATACTCACCCACCATGACTCAGGGAACTGAGCAGAAGAGGGGGCGGAAAGATTGTGAGAGCCTTGGTGGGGGAGAATGCCCAGAGGCATGATGCCCCTGAGTAACAACATACTAGGGCTGGCGGAATCGGGCTGACTCCTAGGTTATCCATGGTCCCCTGCCCCAAGGACTGATCCAGACTGCCCACGGAGGAGGATATCCAGCCGATTGGGGATGGGGAAGAGGGGCATTGAGGAACTGGGGATAACAACTCATCATTTTCCCATTATATAATGTTACTCATTGTGGACAATAAAAAAAATTCTGGGTGCATAAAGTTGAGGACAGCCTAGAAGCTACGGTAGTTCTTTGTGAGTCCCACATAGTTAGGCTGGAGGGCTTGGACCTCCATGCGCCTTGGGTCAGGGTTGATATTAGAACCTTCTGGCTGAGCACTTGGTTGGTAGCTGTGAGTAGTTGGTAGGGTAGACAGACTTGATCTTTTTCTGGATGCCACTTTGCTTTTGGAAATGTTTTAGGTTCAGAATGAAGATGCTGCAGTGGAGCCCAATGACACTAAGAAAACTAGATTCAGTGAGTAGCCAAGCACACATCCATGAAGCTCTGCATTCTTTCTTCTCCTCTTTCTTTTTTCAAACTTTTTATTGACAGCTTCCATAATTACAGACAATAAACCATGGTGATTACCTCCCCACTTCCCCCCCTCAGGTCCACCCTCCATCATATCCAGTCCCCCTCTCAATTAGTCTGTATTTTGTTTTGATGTCATCATCTTCTCCTCCTTTTTTTTGTTTTTTTTTTTTGAGGGAGGGTCTTGCTCTAGCCCAGGGTGACCTGGAATTCATTATGTAGTCCCCTTGAACTCATGGTGATCCTCCTTCCTCTGCCTCCTGAGTGGACTCAAGGTGTGTGCCACTATGCCTGGCTCTTCTCCCTTTTCTTAATTTCCTCTTTTTTCTTTTCTCCTTTTTGTTTTCTGTCTCCACATTCTTGTACACCGTTGAAAAGCCGGTAATTTGTGCCATATGGGTACTCTTTAAAAGAGAATGTGGGGAACTTTGTTTTTGTTGCAAAAGTTCATTATTCGTGTTCTGGTGTTGACTCAGTGCGGACTGTATGAGGACATTTGAAGCCTGATGCCTCTTCTCAGCACATGGAGTCCTTTTGTATGTCTCGGGTTTTCCTTTGCCTTGCACGTCGGATCTCCATCAGCACAAGAAGCACCACCAGAGGCTGAGACCATATACCTCCGTGACTCATGATCCCTGGCTCTATAGTTTCAGATAAAAGGAAAAGCATCACATGACACATGTTTTTCTAGATAGGGGTATATTTAATTGGATAATCACTTTTTAGATATGGTCTACTCAATTGTCACTGCAGGAATCATGGGTGGGATCATTCCTATGTGCTAGTACTGGGGATAGATGGAGAGCAGTCAGCAAACTATATGCTGTAACCTTTTTGCCTTCTTCTGAAGCTTGATTTTATAAATAAAGTTTTATTAGACTACAACTTGCTTATTTGCTTACATACTGTCTGTGCCTGCTTTATGCTACAATAGCAGATTAGAGGAGATTAGAGGCTATATGGCCTACAGAGCCTAAAGTGCTTATTGCCTGGTCTTTAGGAGCCTGTAAACCTCTGCCCAAAGGTTGGTTTTTCCAAGGGCTTCTATGTATGGCTGGGTGGACTGCACACCTTACATGAGGGTACCCCTCAGAGTTGTGCAGAGCTGGTCCTGGCATTGACCTGCACATTAGATATAGACTGAATTTATTTATAGGTAAAAATGATGGCCATATGGGATTTACTTTATTAATTTAATTTAATTGAGATAAGATCTCACTTTATAGCCTAGGCTAGTCTCAAATGCCTGGGCTCAAGAAATCTTCCTATCTCAGCCTTCCAGGTAGCCAGGACTGACTTCAGGCATGTACCACCATGCCCAGCTCTGGGACTTACTTTAAAATATTCCAATAAGACAAAACAAAATGCAGGAACTCTTTGGGGGATATAGGTGAAGCACAAAGGATAGGATGTTGGTGACTGTTGAATATGCCCATACTTGGGCTTATTATATAACCTATTTTTACATATATTTGGAATCTAACATAACAAAAGTGTATACCAAAAAGAGATGGCTCAGTGATGGATAAAGAATGGGTCCAAGATGAGTCTAAGGGGGTGGAAAGTCTTGAGGTTGGTAGATGACAGAAATCAGGGGGAGGAGAAGGCAATGGATGGCCAAGGACTCAGGAATAAGATGTATCTACATTGATGGACTCTTCCAGAGCATTCTGATACATGTGTGAAGACTTAGCCTAGTTCGTTTCTTTATCCTAGACCACCGTATCCTTCAAAGGTTTGGCTAATGATTGGTCTGGGATTAACGAAAGGGTGAAAGGTTGTGGGATATAAAGTCCATGATAATCCCCCAGTGGTTTTGGGGTGGCTCTGAGTTATAAAGTTCACCCGGTTCTCAGAACCCAAATACTATCTCTACTTGGTTTGAATTTCTCCCTCATCAGCCCGATTACTGAGAGTCTACAGTCTGACAAAGAGGCAGATTAGAGTTCTGCAGTAATCTTCTTAAAATACAATCATGCAGATAATCTGGAGTGTGTAAATTAGTGTTTGAACTTGGGCAATGCTCTTTGAGTAAAATTAGACCATTTTTTCACATTATTTTCCCCTTCTCGAATTGTATTGCATGAAGGCTCATTATGAACAAGGCATGGCTTGGGGGAGTAGGAATGGCATGATATAAGGCTGCTTCTGGAATAGATGGAACAAGACGAGCTATGGAGGGAAGGCAAAGCTGTTAGGGCTAAGGGAGATGTAAGTGCTGGGTGCTCAAGATGAGGAGAAACAGTGCAGGGAATGATGTAAGCAATAGTACGAGAGTGGCTGATAGTAACTTTGCCTATGCTTCCCATTGTATGCTCTACATCACGACCTCATTGAATCAACACTACAAGCTTGCAAGGAGGATACTAGTTACATCTTGATTAGCCAGCGTTCTGTGAGCTACATACTGATGAACGCTACAGTGGGGATCCGATCCAATGTACTGTGCGTGTGTGTTCACAGCAGAAGGAACATCGAGATTAATGACTCAGAGATGTAACAGTATACTGTTGATTAACTATTGTCAGACTAGATGGATTAAACATGAAAACTGAAAGCTTTTTATCCTCAATTCCAAGATTAGAGGGGAGGATCTCTAAGTGTTATGATAGAGCATTCCTCTTGATCTCTTGGAGCCATAACCCCAGGTTATTAGGCAAGACTAACTAAATAGTAGAGTTAGAAAGCTGGAATATACATTCTTTTTTTTAAAATGTGGTTTCTTTTTAAAAAATATTTTATTTATTCATTTTCAAGCAGAGAGAGAGAGAGAGAGAGAGAGAGAGAGAGAGAGAGAGAAAGAGAGAGAGAGAGAAAGGAAGAGAGAGCACCACAGCCACCTCCCTGTGGGTCTGGCCCATGTGGGACCTGGGGAATTGAACCCGGGGCCTTAGGCACTGGAGGCAAGTGCCTTAACCGCTGAGCCATCTCTCCAGCCCTACATTCTTGTTTTATTCTTCTTAGGCCTGCAGCCCATGAGCGGGTGTTGTCCACATTCATGGTGAGACTTCCTCAGTTATTTCTCTTTGGAAATGCCTTTACAGACAAAGCCAGAAGCGTGCCATACTAGTCTTCTAGGTGATTCTAAGGTTAGTTAAGTTGACAATGAAGATTGACTGTCAGAGTTTCAGCCTGAGTAGACTTAGTGTGATTTCACGGTTGAAAGTGGAGTGCTTAGATATGAAACCTTAGAAACATGAGATATTTATTGTCTCTCTGTAGAAAAAACACTGGACGATTTAACATCACTGTAAGTATTCATGTCAAACACTTATTGGGTGAATAAAGACTTTTTTGTTCAAATATTTTAGAAGTTTAGAAAGATAAGGCAACCTCTTTTAGCAGAGAAGGTGTTAAGGAATGGAATTGTATCTCCTATCTGGTGAAAGAAGTGTTAGTGGCAGGGCCATGAAGGACCAGGAGTGGGTGACTTTGGGGACTAAGAATCTGTCTTTCCTGATTGTCAGAGAATTGGACATCAGTGGAATGAGTGAGTCCGTGACTTGTTTTTTCTGTATCCTTCTTTCTATCCTTTCCATAAACCTGGTAGTAATCATAAAGAAGCACAAATACTTTTAAAGTGTGAAGAGATGGATATGGATTTGGGATGGTGTCATGAGGTGCTGAGACTGTGGCTGTTACTATTCCAGGAGGAGAATAAACAGATAAGGTTATGAAGCCACTGGACCCAGGAAAATAACAAGAGAAAGTGAGAAAGGGATTATGAATTAAAAAGTCACAGTAATTAAAGCAGTTTGATATTGCTAAGCGATTCTATTTATAGAAAGAAAACAGACAAGCAAAGCTAACCTCAGTTGTTTGGAATCAGGATGGTAATACTGAGTGTGGTGGGAGATGACCGGAAGAGAGGGAAGTCTCTGGGCAGTGATGTTTGATTCCAAGTGTGTTCACAATTCACCAGAATGTACACTTATCATTTGTGCATGTTCAAATAATACTCTGAGAAAGTAGAAACCTCAGTATGCTTAATAGTGATAATAGTCCTAAAATGGACCAAGAAATTCATATTTAAAAAAAATGAAATTTCAAATAAAAATTCAATTTCAAATAAGTGCCATTGTTTAAATAAGAGATTCAATACAACTATCCAACCATTTGGCAAACAAAATAGTAGGTCCTTGGTGCACATACTAAGCCAAAATTAATGTGGAAAAGCTTTATATTTTCAATATAGAAATGAAACTTTAAAGATGGCCAGGAGGTGGCACCTGGCCTTTGTTTTGTTTTGTTTTTCTTTTTAAAAAATATTTTATTTATTCATTTTCAAGCAGAGAGAGAGAGAGAGAGAGAGAGAGAGAGAGAGAGAGAAAGAGAGAACACCAGGGCCACCACCTTGTGGGTCTGGCTTATGTGGGTACTGGGAAATTGAACCCAGGGCCTTAGGCACCGAAGGCAAGTGCCTTAACCACTGAGCCATCTCTTCAGCTCTAGAAATGAAACTTTAGAAGTACTCAAAGGACATAGCTATGTATGATTATTTAATATCACCATGAAAACTGGCAGGCAAACGAGTGTATGAGAAAAGCTATTTCTAATCTCTCTTGCTGAGTAAAACTAAAAAAGTTAAGGTTGATTTCTACAGTCTCATGGATAGTAGCAATGTAAATATAATAAATAACTTTCAGTCTGTAATTATAGACAAATCTAAGAACATTCAAATTTATTTAAAATGTGGTGACATAAATGCAAGTGAATAAAATTTATTTGGAAGCAATAGTCACCTTTCTTTCTGGGTAATTACGGCTTTGTAGAATCCCCAGTGTGGGTTTAGCTATCTGCCTGAAGCAGTGTTTCCAGTGAACTGGCAAGCAGCGGCTCTGCTGTCTTAGAGGAAGAGCGCAATGTGTGATTTTTTAAAATTTCCTCTGGTTGACAGATGTCACATCCAAAATAAGTTGTGCATCTTTTTGTGACTATCATTTTGTTGGTGCTTGTCACTTGAAGTGACCCAGAATCAGTAAGACCCAGTGTACATATCTTCAAGTGAATCAGGGTGTGCCCTGCCCTACCCAGCAGACCATTTCATGTTTGATTTGTTCACGTATGTTTAAGAGAGAATAATATAGACAGATGGTAACAGCAAGCATAACTGTGTGACGAGAAGCATTCATCGCCTGTCATTTTTCCAGTGAAGTAGAGAGCATCACCCTAGTTTCTAGCAGCGGTCACAGCTGCCTGTGCTCCCAGCTCCCCCAGACATCTTTCCTCTTAGGGTCTCATGGGACATGTGAGTGGATGTGCTTGGCTCTAGGTCTCATCTCTTGTGTTTAAAGGGGCTTCTGGGTGGGCCTCTGAGGTATTCCTGGACCCCAAACTTCCTCCAAAGGCAACATAGAGGAACTTTAGAATGAGGGTAAGAACCAGGTGGAAAAAAACACACACAGGTGTTCATGAATATTAGTGACTTCATGTCTTGTCTAAGACAGAGACAGAGGACTGATGATGTGGCTTTTGAATTCTGACACTAGTATTTTTTAAAATTTGAGATTGGGTCTTGCTATGTGACCCAAAGTGGTGTTGAACCCCTGCCTCAGCCTCCTGATTTCTGGGATTCATGGTATGTGCAACTTCCCTGCTCTGACACTAGTTTTGAGGGAGAAAAAGGTGTAATGTATTTTTCCAGGATTGAGATAGATATTTATACCTACACATTCTTGGAATAGTGTATGATTCTGGTTTGAACAATAATCGCCTACTGCACAGTCTTCTGGGTATTAGGAGAAATCCCTCCCATCAAATCTAGGCATATGGAGTTGAAGGAGAGCAAGGCTAAAAATATTCCCGCTGTATCTGGAATGCAGGGATCCTTTGGGATTTGTCTCATTTGACCAGATTCCCATCATAATTCTGTTGAGCATGGATTTGGTTCCCTAGATATGAGTCCTAAGATCAATCCTTCTCACCCCTAAATTTTGTTTATTTAAGAAATTTCTTTCCAGGTTAATAAATCCTACCAGTCACAAAATTATACATGTTTTCATACAGATAAAACTGTTATGAAGACATTGTGTATGAGTGATTAGGAGGTATGTGAGGGCGCAGGGCGGCTCCTTGATGTAAAAACTCAGGTGAAAGTGTGCATTAGTCAGAGGCTTCTTGTGCTTGTGAATGCCATTGAACACATAGGTTATAGGCATTGCATCAAGCAAGCATTAATGGATTTTGGTACTTAAATAAATGGAAAGAAGAAAGAAAGACTATATGAGAAAATCTGCCTCAACTCCCAAATCTGAAGAATTATGAAGTCTTAACTGTAATGGAGTATTCACTTTATGACAATGCTGTTTGGGTTAATATACCTCTGCATTTCCCCTAGTTATGTGGTTATATCTAGCCTCAATAGATATTGAAGAAAATTAATTATTAATACCACTTTGCAGTTTAAGTGTTGTCCCACACAGAGTGGAAACAAATATACATATATCACTCCCCTGATAATTGGCTCATGGAATTCACCATTTGTCATCTGTATCTGTCAAGTGTGGGTGAGTGAGGCTATTTCTTTTTAAAAAAAACTTTTTATTGATAGCTTCCATAATTATAGACCGTAACCATTATGATTCCCTCCCCGCCCTCCCTCAGATCTCTTTCCTCTCTCAATTAGTCTGTTTTGTTTCAGTGTCATCATCTTTTCCTCCCATTATGTGTAGGGATTATCAGGCACTGTGAAGTCATGAATGTCAAGGCCATTTTGTGTCTGGAAGTTTGCATTGTAAGCAGTCCTACCCTTCCTTGGGCTCTTAGCATCTTTCCACCACCTTTTCCTCAATATACCCTGAGCCTCTGGAAGTGTGATAGAGATGTCATAGTGCTGAACACTCCACTGTTATTTCTTCTCAGCATTGTGGTGTCTTTTGCGTTATCCTAGTGGTCAAAGTCATCTGAAAAAGAGAAGTTTCTCCAGCCAAAAGAGCAGCATTATCACATGGGTATATTCATTTTTTTTAAACAAAGTGGAAGTGGTTGTAAGGCAGTTTGGTGGGCATAATATATGCATTTAGCCAGACAACAGGAGGCATTACTCCCCTAGGGCTCATGACTTCCCCTGCCATAGGCTTTTGACTAGGTCTTCATTACCAGGCATGTATTCCCTCCCATGGAGCAGGCCTCCAGTCCAATTAGAGAGCAATTGGTTTCCCCCACAATAGACATGCCACTATTGCCCCAGTTGGATCATTTGGCCTGGCTGACCAGTCTTAAGGCTTGCAAGGTCCACTGCTGTTCACCACTGTTGATTACTTCTCTCTCCCATAGGGATGCATGCAGCCTTAGCTTTTTCTAGATTCTTGTCAGCTGTTCAACAGGGAGGAGGTTTCCAGCTCAGCTCCAGCTTGATTTCTCTCTCAGTGACCTGCAGCCCAAGCATATGTGGTCTTCAGCAGTAGGGTCTTACCATCTCATTCTGGTAATGGCCTGTGATGTTTTTGGGGCCTCAGAAACCTCCCTGGGCCACAACTCACTGAAAGGTATCCCATCCCTGGCACTGAAGTTTTTCTAGTAACAATCTATGGTTACTGACTGTGTCATTATATGAGGGAGAACATGTGGTGTTTGGTTTTCTGGGCCTGAGTTACTGAATGAGATCATTTGTATATGGACCAGTTACCATATATGGAACTAGTTAGTCTATGCCAAGACCTAGGCAGACAACACTATCTTCCACAGGACTGGCTGTGCATGTGCGCGTGTGTGCGTGCGTGTGTGTGCGTGTGTGTGCGTGTGTGTGTGTGTGTGCGTGTGTGTGTGTGTTTGGGGTGAGGGTAAGTGTTGTGTGGGGCAGTAAGGGAAGATTTACATTGTTAGAGTTTATCTGTCTCTGTTAGGAAGTCCTGGTAATGACTAGATGTTTCTCTTTGGTGGAGATTCCTAAGTGCCAAGTTGAGGAAGTCATACCTGTCACACTTGATCAGAAAAGAGTGCTGCTAGCCTTTGAATGGTGGAAATGCTATGGCAGAAAGAAGAGAGAGACAAGTATGGGTGGCAGAACTTTTGTTTTTATCCCTTGTGGTCACATAAGAAGCTCAGGAAACACTCCACAGTGGATCTCATAAGGAGGGGGCTAACTCATTATGTTCTTCAACAGATAAACTGGTCCTCTTTACCTGTCAAGGAGAGGCTCAGAAGTTGAATAGATCATGTCAGCCTTTCCCTTTGGGGGCCTTCAAAGCTAATACTTTGAGCTGTGATCACTTATCTGTGCTATTTCATTTTCAGACAAGGTTGGTGAGACCCCCAGAGCTGAAGGGGTCTGAAGAGATTATTGGTTTTTTTTTGATTCCCACTTAGTCTTCTGGTGGAAGGCTACAGATTCAGCCCTGGGCTTTCTGTTTCTCATTCTCCAGTATTACTGTCTGTCGTTTTGGAGTATCTCCGTGCTATGGACCCAGTACTTGGCCCATCGTTCTTTGACCTCATCTTTTCCCACCATCTTGTCCTTCAAGCTACTGCAGGCACTCATCTCTGTATCACACCTGAGGTAGTGCTGTTACCTAGCGCTGAAGTCCCTTCACAATCTCAGTGTCAACATTTTAGTCTTTAAATTGTACTTTCTATTTTTCTAGAAAATTTAAAAAAAGGGCAAGAGAAACAGATATAGGAGACATTTAGAATACCAAACAGACAAAACCAGAAAAGATCCTCTCCTCACCATATTATAGTTAAACTACTAAACACACAAAGAAGATGTATTGAAAGCTGTAAGAGAAAACACCTAGTTACCTACAAAGGGAAGCCAGTCAGGATAACAGCAGATTACTCAACACAAACTTTCAAAGCCAGAAGAACTTGGAATGATATTTTCCAAGTTTTGAAAGATAGTGACTGCCAACTGAGACTACTGTATCCAGCTAAGCTATCTGTCATAACTGAAGGAGAAACAAGAACTTTCCATGACAAAAACAGGTTAAAACAATATATGACTACTAAGTCAACTCTACAGAAACTACTTGAAGGTATCCTTCTGTCTGAAGAGAAGGAAAGGCATGCATATGAGACCACAATAAAGACTAAACCATACTCAAATAAAAGTTAAGGTAAGAGAGTAATGGAAAACAGTAAGCACTACAAAATCAAGAATGGCAGGAATAAATATACAGCTTTCAATAATAACTCATAATATCAATGACCTCAATGCCCCCAACTAAAAGACACAGGCTGCAGACTGGATTAAAAGGCAGGATCCTTCTGTCTGTTGCCTCCCAGAAACTCACCTCTCCATAAAATACGGACGCTACCTTAGGTGAAAGGATAGGAAATGGTGTTTCAAGCAAATGAGCCTAGGAAACAGGCAGGAGTTGCTGTTCTAATATCTGACAGGATCGACTTCAAAGCAACATTAGTTAGAAGAGAGAAAGAAAGTTGGGTTATGCTAATTAAGGGAACACTCCCATAAGAGGATAATATAATTCTTAACACATATGCACTGAAAATGGGTGCACCAAATTTCATTAATCAAACACTACTAGACGTACAATCACAGATAACCCCAAGCACAATAGTAGTGGGTGACTTCAATACTCCACTCTCATCAAGTGACAGGTCATCCCAATAAAAAAATTAACAGAGAAGTGTCTGGATTAAGTGAAGTCATAGAACAAATAGACCCAATAGACATCTGCAGAACATTCTAATCAAATGCTGCAGAATACCATTCCTTTCAGCAGCACATAGACTTTTTCTAAAATAGATCCTATATTAGAACACAAAGCAAATTTTAACAAATAAGGAAAATTGAAATAATTCCTTGTATTCTATCTGATCACAATGGGCTAAAAGTACAAATCAACAGCAAGAAAGCCTATAGAACATACACAAACTCATGGAAACTAAAGAAAGCACTATTGAATAATGAATGGGTCATTGAAGAAATCAAAATGGAAATAAAAATGCATAGAATCAAATGATAATGAAAACACAACATACTAAAACATGGGATACAATGAATGCAGTCCTAAGAGGGAAATTTATAGCTTTAAGTGCCTATGTTTAGTAAGAAATTAGACAGGTCACAATAAAACAAACTTAATGCTACACCTTAAGGCTTTGGAAAAAGAAGAACAAGGCAACCGCAAATCAGTAGATGGAGAGAAATAATAAAGATCAGGGCAGAAATCAATGAAATAGAAATAAACAAGACAATAAAATGAATAAACAGAACAAAGAGTTGGTACTTTGAAAGGATAAACAAGATTGATAAACTCTTAGCAAAACTGACCAAAAGTTAGAAAGAAGAGACCCAAATTAAATTAGATATGAAAAGCGCACCATTATAACAGGTACCAATGAAATTAAGAAAATAATAAAGACATGCTTTAATAACATATACTTCACTGAATTTGAATACCTGAAAGAAATGGATAACTTTCTAGATATTTGTGGCCTACCAAAATTAAATCAAGATGAGATAAACCATTTAAATAGACCTAAGTAAGCAATGAGATCAAAGCAGTTATAAAGAATATCCCAACTATAAAAAGTCCAGGCCCACAGGAGAACCTGGCTGACTACTAGGCTATTCATGATCCCCTGCCCCAAGGACTGATTCCGATGGCCCACGGAGGAGGATACCCAGCCCACTGGGGATGGGGAAGAGGGGTATTGGGGAACTGGGGACAACAACTCATTGTTTGCCCATTAAATAGTGTAACTAATTATGGACAATAAAAAAATAAAATAAAAAGCCCAGGCCCAGATGGATTTCCTACTGAGTTCTACCAGACCTTCACAGAAGACCTAACACCAATGCTTCTCAAACTTTTCTATAAAATGGAAAAGGAAGGAGTACTACCAAACTTCTTTTATGAAGCCAGCATTACCCTAATACTAAAACCAAAGGCACAACAAAAATTGAAAATTACAGACTAATCTTTCTCATGAACATAGATCAAAAATTCCCCCCAAAATATAGGCAAACAGAATCCAGGAATACATTAAAAGTTCATTCACCATGACCAGGTGGGTTTTATCCCAGAGATTCAGGGATTATTTAACATATGAAAATCGATAAATGTAATATACTATATAAATGGATGGACAAAAATCACATGATCATCTCAACAGATGCAGAAGAAGCATTTGACAAAATCCAATATCCATTTATTACAAAAGTCCTAAAGAAACTGGGAATAGAAGGAACATATCTCAACACAATTGAGGCTATTTATGACGAACCTATAGCCAATATTATACTAAATGGGGAACAACTTGAAACATTTCTACAAAATCAGGAACCAGACAAGGGTGTCTACTTTCCCCACTTTTAATTAATATAGTACCAGAAGTCTTAGTTACAACAATAAGACTAGAGACGTAAATAAAAGGACTACAAATTGGAAAGAAAGAAGTCAAATTATCATTATTTGTAGATGATATAACTCTATACATAGAAGACCCTAAAAGCTCTACCAGTGAACTGTTAGAGCTGATAAACACTTTTGGCAAAGTAGCAGAATACAAAATGGAAAACTCCCTATAGGGCCAGGGCAATGGCTCAGTGGTTAAGGGAACTTGCTTGCAAAGCTTTCCAGCCTGGGTTCAATCTCCCAGCCACCCACATAAAGCTGGATGGAAAGTTGGATGTTCATTTGGAGCAGCAAGAGACCCTGGCATGTACAACACACACACACACACACACACACACACACAATTTTTAAAAATTCCCTCTAGCCTCCCAAATAATAGCAATGTATTGGGGTAGGATGTCCAATTTGTTGACCTGACTGTTACAATCTTCTCCCATGCTCCCTTTATCTCACTTAGATTCCATTGACCATCTTTGATATAGACTCACTTACCTGTACCTATCCTCTGTTGTTTTATCAACTGACCAACTACTGTGCTTG
>PVHP010033382.1:0-19780 GCA_004024765.1 Zapus hudsonius
AGAGACCACTGACATGAAACACAATCTGCAGCCATGAGTAGGCTGACCACACCTCCTAATGGGAGAGAACAGCGAACCAAGAAAGGAGCACTTGTGTAATGGGGAAGCCTGGGTTTGGGGGAGACAATCAACAGCTTTCAAATTCGGCCAAATTTTCCACTCAGTGAGGGGGAGCCCTTGTCTGGAACTTGGGTTGCAGGGCAATAGGCACCAGATCCCGTACTCTTGGGCTCCCAAGACAAGATACAATGTGGGAGCAATTGACAGGGAGGCTACTAAAAATAGAATCTAGGTAATCCAGAATGGTGTATATTTGTTAACCTACACTGACCTCACTCTCCGATGGAGATTGTTTGTTTTTCAGGATGCAATAAGAGAGCTGGGGCCCATCTAACCCTACCAACCGACCGTACGCTGATAGCTGAGATCCCGGCAAGAGAGGAGCCACCACAGTCATATCGTGGAGGATCCATATGGAACCCCACAGAGAATGATGGGATGAACCAGTGGGACCCACAGCCACAGACATTCAATCAACAGAGGATAAGCCAGTGAGACAGAAACCAATGATCTTTGACACAAAGACCCCCTAAGCTCACAACCTTAAAGCAGCCTTAATACTCATCCACCACGACTCGGAACTATGCGGAAGAGGGGGTGGAAAGATTGTGAGAGCCATGGTGGAGGAGACTATCCAGAGGCATGGCACCCCTCAGTAACAACATACTAGGGCCAGGAGAACCTGGCCGAATACTAGGCTATCCATGGTCCCCTGTCACAAGGACTGATCCAGATGACCCAAGGAGGAGGATATCCAGCTGGTTGGGGAAGGGAGAGGGGGAGCATCAGAGAATTGGGGATAACAACTCATTGTTTGCCCACTAAATAATGTAACTCATTATGGACAATAAAAAATTTAAATAAAACTCAGGCTGGGGCCCAACAGTGCACCTATGTTGGGGAGCAGGTGGGCACATGAGTGAGGTAAACATGAATGGAAATGGGGGAGGGGCTTGTTGCTCAGTGGTTGAGCAAGTGCTTAGCAAGGAAGGTGAGGAGGAGGAAAGAACTCTAGGACAACGGGAGCAGGCAGAGATAAACATCTCAACCTAAGAAAAGTCTACTGGGCTTATTTTCCCTTTGTATTTGAGGAGCACAGAATTAACTTGAAAGACTAATGCACTAGAACTTAAAAAATAAGGTTCAGTATCTGAATAAAATTCAGATTCTGTATGCAACTGAAGAAGTGTAGTTTGAACTTGCATTTTATGAAACTTCTGAAAGGGCAGAGATGCAAAGATAGAATTTTGAATAGATCCTGAGTTAGAGCAGGGCAAAGTACCAAGGCTTGCCTTCGTGCCAGTTAAATACTACTATTTCAAAGAGAAAAAATGCATTTCTGATTTGTCTCCACAAAAAAATTATTTTCCATAGACTTCAAGGTATTTACTATCAATCTACTGAGTTGATTTTGTTTCTGGGACAAACTAAAATTTTCTAACATTTTATGAGTAGCTAGTTCGATTTCATGGGACTTCACAACAACCACTAACAAGGCCCGAGTGCCTGCAGCTGTCTGCACAGCAGAGCAGAAATCGGCATGGATGCACATTTCCTTGTGGTCCCCTAGGAGTGTGTCTGCCAAAGCCTGCTCATGAGGAAGGATGACACAGAAGTCTTCTTGGGAGACCACCTCAAGTGGTAGGAGGAGATGTCACAAGCCCTAAACACAGGAAGCATGAAGACGGTGAAACTGATCATAGTGGTGAAGAGCATCCCTGTCTAAGGGACCAACAAATGCCAACATAGAGGCAGCCATGGAAATGAGTCCGCAGGGCCGTGGACACAGCACAGGACACGTGTCACTCAGCAGTGGGTCAGTGTGGAGTCAGCAGGGCCGTGGACACAGTGCAGGACACGTGTCACACCTGCAGCTCAGATCCTCGGGAGAAAACAGCTATAACTACAATGTCTCATCAATAAATCAATGAACATATG
Source organism: Zapus hudsonius (assembly GCA_004024765.1). Taxonomy (NCBI): domain Eukaryota; kingdom Metazoa; phylum Chordata; class Mammalia; order Rodentia; family Dipodidae; genus Zapus; species Zapus hudsonius. The sequence goes on from PVHP010033382.1 coordinate 1,999, forward strand.
AAGTATGGGCAGGTGAAAGGTTTCATGCTAGACCTTTCTGTGAGACAGACAGACTGGGATTCGTGTTCTTCCCTCCATTACAGAGCTCTTTACGTGACCATATCTGCACTAGATGTAGACTACGTGTAGAGGTATCCCTGTGTTCTTTGTATTCCTAAAGCCTAGGCTCTGGCAGCCAGGTGCCCAGATCTTACCAAGTGAGAAAGAGCCGCAGAGGAGGGCTCCATCATCCAAAGGTATTGAGGGCTGGACTGCTGGAGGCCAGTAAGCTAGTTCTTGATAAAGCTCCAAAGAATAGACAGTCACAGATGAACTGTTAAAAGCTTGAGTATGTGGTCTTTCGGTTTTCACCCCACTCGTTTATTAGCTAGTTTGGAGCTCCAAGGAACTCTGGCTGGTTATGACTGAGGAGTAGACCTTTCTGGGCACCATGAGACACTGCCTGCTGTTTCCCTTTGGGTCGCCAGAGGGGAGTGTTGTCTCAGACCAACCACTGCAAAGTTGAGAGCAGAGCGACCCGGGATCCTGGTCCCTGCCTGCGTGCAGGGTGAAGACGAGGGTAACTCAGGCTGGAATGAAACCAACAGAGGAGCTAAGGAAAGTTTTGTGCAGAAGGTCTGAGCTGCATCACATCTGGCACAGGACATCGAGGAGACGAGCAATCTGTCAGTGTGTGTCCCGAGTGTTCCTGCAAAGCCCAGGGCTGTAGCATGCGACGAAATAGATGAAATGAAATGAAAATGGAGAGAGACAACTGCATTACTTTCTTGGTCGTATGAATTGTGAAATGATCTTAAATTTTTAATTTATCAATGCCCTAGAATTGTAATCATTGCTGAAAACTTAAATTTGGCATACACCTCCATCCATATGCCCTTACATCTAAGTGTAACATCTTTTAAACAAACATTATTCTAGAAAGAATACTTTCCTAATATAAATTTGAGATTAACTCAAAGTAAACAGAGAAATATTTTTAATTACCCATATCACTATTCCTTCATAACTGTGGGTCCCATTGTAATCATATTTTCCTAAATAAAAAGTGCAAAGAAGTTTTCAATGCTAACAAACTGTTAGGTGGAATTCATACTGTGATTTACATAGATGCAAAACTGTAGCATAATTCGTACCCCCTCCCCAGATCCAGTATGCCCACCAAGGAGGGTCCCCAGTGAGATGGGGACAGAGAGGAGGGAAATGGGGGTACCATCATAAGATTTGCTCATACAATGTATCTAATTCCTGATAAGATTTTAACAATAAAATAAAAATTTTAAGTGTAGCATTACTTCACTACTGGTTTTCTTTTGTCCTTTCAGCATCATTGAACCCAAGCTCAGCTCACACTTTCCAAACTCGCAAGGAGTGAAAGCACACATGAAGAATGCAGGGGACAAATGTCTTCTCTTTAGCCTCACTCACACCCACGACCTTCAAGTGGGCTGTGTGAAAGCCTGTTCTGAAAGGGGGTTGGAGTCCGTCTGAAGAAGTGCTCTCATAATGAAGTAGGAAAAAAAGAATGGGTAAAGAAAATGTGGTATACTTTCAATGGAGTCTTACTCATCCATAAAGACAAATAAAAGATATCATTTTCAGGAAAATGGGTGCAGCTGGAGGTTATCATATTAAGCAAAAGAAGCCAGACCCAAAAGTATAAATAGCACATACTGCATGTTTTTCTGATGCATGAAATGTGAAGGATAGATGGATAGATAGATGGTGATGGATTGATAGATTAGATAGATTGATAGGCAGATGGATAAATAGATGATTGATAGAAGATAGATGACAGATATGACAAACTGGGAAGTGGAAAGTGTCTTAAGGGAGGGGAGAGGGGACAAGAGTATAACAGAGGGAAGAAAGACAACATATCACGTTTTCTCTGCAAATCTTAATGGATTTCATCTGTATTTAGAGGATGATGAAACTCTTAAAGGCCGATGGGAGGAAAAGGAACCTGAACGCAAAGGAAGGAGGGGGTTCAGGAACAAGGTATAAAGATATGTATATGCATGAAATTTTCCTAATGACATCCATTATCTTGTATAACAAACAAAAATATGAATAAAATAAACAGAAAACTAAAGCAGTCCTCAGTTGGGTATTCAAGGTTTTAGAAAGTTTGATGGGTTCGTTTGTTTGGGTGTTCAATTAAAGTTATTTTTATTTAAAATTTTTGTTGTTAAAATGTATATTAAAGTTTGTCGTTAAAATATGTATTAAAGTTTGTAGAAAAGGAAAAGACGCGAACAACCTTGAAAACTGGGCGCGTCAGGGACACTCCTGGCTAGGGAGGGGCAGAAGCAGCAGTACCTTGGAGGAGCTCTGATAAAGTGAGCAACCGCTTCCCACCGTGGAATGCCAGTTCCTGCAGAGTGTGAGTTTCCTTGCGGTTCAGGGTTGCTACCCTGAGATGCAGCTTGTAACTGCGGAGGATGTAAGCTAGGGCTTAAGGCCCCATTCCCTTCTGGTTGATCCATCCTTAACTGTCCTGGACACCAGCTACTTTTTGTTGGTTGTTTTTTAGTTTTTTGGTTTTTCCAGGTAGAGTCTCACTCTAGCCCAGACTGACCTGGAATTCACTTTGTAGTTTCAGGGTGGCCTTGAACTCCTGGCGATCCTCCCACCTCTGCTGGGATTAAAGGCTTGTGCCCCCACGCCCACCTTGCCTGCTTTCTTTTGCGGAGAGGGACAGATTAGGTGAGGAGTGGCAAATTGAGATTTCCTAATCTCTGAATTACCTGTGTACTCCCTTGAACCTTTGCGCACGAGTAACTGCAAAGCTTTTAGGAAGGAAACCTGGAAGGAACATGTGCAAAGGTCTTGGTTTAAGGATTACCAAGTGCGCCCAGGCAGGCCGACTCGGCCGGGGACGCAGAGGCGCGTGGGAGCGGGGCGCCGAGCGACGCCCTCCGCCTCCTCGGCCCACGCCCGGCGCCGCCCCCTCGGCCTCTGGACGCGCCCCTCGGAGCCGCGGCCCGGCTCGGCCCGCGATCGGGGGAGCGGCGACCGCGCGCGCTGCCCGCAGAGGCCGCCGGAGCGCGGGGCGCGGCGGGCCGGCCATGGAGCGCAGCCCGGGCCCCGCGCGCGCCGCCCGTCCGCTCCCGCGACGCAGCCCGCCGCCGGCATGAAGCCGAGCCGCGGCGACGGCGCGGGCGCGCCCTTCTGCCCCCGCCTCAACCACTCGGACCCCGGCATGTGGGCGCCCGAGCGCCCGGCCGAGGACTGCGGCTCGGTGTCCGTGGCCTTCCCGATCACCATGATGCTCACCGGCTTCGTGGGCAACGCGCTGGCCATCCTGCTCGTGTCGCGGAGCTACCGGCGGCGGGAGAGCAAGCGCAAGAGGCCCTTCCTGCTGTGCATCGGCTGGCTGGCGCTCACCGACCTGGTGGGGCAGCTGGTCACCAGCCCCGTGGTCATCGTCGTGTACCTGTCCCAGCGGCGCTGGGAGCAGCTGGACCCGTCGGGGCGGCTGTGCGCCTTCTTCGGGCTCAGCATGACGGCCTTCGGGCTGTCGTCGCTCTTCATCGCCAGCGCCATGGCCGTGGAGCGCGCGCTGGCCATCCGGGCGCCGCACTGGTACGCCAGCCACATGAAGACGCGCGCCACGCGCGGCGTGCTGCTGGCCGTGTGGCTGGCGGTGCTGGCCTTCGCCCTGCTGCCCGTGCTCGGCGTGGGCCGGTACAGCGTGCAGTGGCCCGGGACCTGGTGCTTCATCAGCCCCGGGGGTCGCGGCAACGGGACCGAGTCTGCCCGGGACCGGGGCAACCTGGCCTTCGCCTCCGCCTTCGCCTTCCTGGGGCTCTCGGCGCTGACGGTCACCTTTGCCTGCAACCTGGCCACCATTAAGGCCCTGGTGTCCCGCTGCCGAGCCAAAGCCGCGGACTCGCAGTCCAGCGCCCAGTGGGGCCGGATCACCACCGAGACGGCCATCCAGCTCATGGGCATCATGTGTGTGCTCTCGGTCTGCTGGACGCCGCTTCTGGTGAGTAGCCCAGGGTGTGGGGAGGTCGGGGAGAGGGTCTTGGAGACGCGCCCCAAGTCAGCAGCAGTTGCGGGACGCACGCACGGGGAGGCAGCTGCCTCCGCGCTCCACACCCGGGACTTGGGAGCAGAATGGTGTTGGCAACTCCAGCCTGGTACTGTGCTTTTCTCGTAGTGTCTAACAAGTCTCTCTGTTAAGGTGACGTTCGGCGTGCAAAGGGGCCCTACTTGCTATGCCAGCCAGGTTCTTCGTGGCTTTTTCCATGTGGCCACTCTTCTGGAACCATCTCCGTATGCTGAGGGCGCTCACTTTCCCTCAATGTCTCCCTGCTCCTCAGAGCGCTTGCCTTCACTTCAAGTGTACCTGAGCCCAGGGCTCACCTTCCCTCACCTCCTCCCAGCACCCAGGTGCACACCTTCCAGCACCTCCGTGCGCACAGGGCGCTCCCCATCGCCCTCTCCTCTCTGGGTAACTGAGCTCTCCACGCTGCACCTGCTCCCCGTGCAGCTAGTGCTCGCCTGTTCAGCGTGGAGCGCAGCTCCCCGAAGCTCAGAGTTGTGGCCACTTAAGCAGTGGGTGTGGACATGTACACGTAGGTGCACATAATGTAACATTTAATAGTCTAAGCCAACCAGGGCAAGAGTACAGTTTGGGGACACTAGCGTTGCTGCGGACCCCACCGTTGTCTCTTCTTTGAGACGGATGTGCAGTTCTTTTCTCCACCCGCCTGAGTCACAAATGGTTCGGGACATGTGAGCTCAAGTCAGTGGTGTGGCTGGATGACAGGACACTTATGCGGGACCCAAATGCCCACGGGTCCCTATGAGGCCATCCTGCTGGAGTTCCAGTTCCATCCTGGATCACAGTGACGTCATTGATTGCTATGTTGATCAGAAGCAGAAGCGATGTCAGACTGAGATGTTTGAGGAGCAGGCTGTGTAGATGACCACATAAACACCCTTTAAAGGCAAGTGAAGTGTTGGCGCCTCTCAGGAGCTCAGCCCTGTTTGTTCTTTCCAAGTGGAGATCCTAGAAAAATACAAAGCATGAAAACAAAATGCTCACCCTTGCAGCCAATCAGCTGTAGGCTTTGTGGTCACTTGCTTATTTTGCTTTAATAGAAGAGCAACTTGCCAAGCTTTGCATTGGGAAGCTTGATTTGAGTTCCACTGTTTGGTATGGTAGCCCTGGGAAGCCAGGAGCGCAGTCCTGAAAGGTGTCAGCTGCAGTGTTCCTGTGAAGGACCAGATGATGGGGACAGGCTCAGCGGACAAGCTCTGCCTAGTAGGGTGAGGCCCTGCTCCACAGCACTAATTAAAATGTGCACATGAAGGAACTCTATCTGGAAAATTGTCTTATTTCAGTTAAACACTTTGATGGTATCGATTTATGACATTTCATGAGTCACTTCTCATAAAAAATTAAATGAATTCAACCTGAGATCATATCAAAGAGAAGAAAATCACAATTTCAGAATTGGTGCATTTACGGGAAATGGTTCCATTTCTGTTTTATGCACCATCAAAGATAAATATTGACACTTCTTCAGAAAGATCAAAATGGAATTTTTTTCAAAGAAAGGAGATGAAAAGCTGCTTTCTATTTTTATTTGTGTTTATTTATTTGTTGCTTTCTTAATAGGTTAAAGAATTGCAAGAATGAAACACTAGAGTTTTAGTCTATTCAGGTTAACATAGAAATATTTTCTACACCTTCCCTCTAATTATGAGCAAGATATAGATTTCCTACTTTCCTTGGTTGAGTTAAACATAATATACTAATCTAGTTACCCAAACTCTTTACCTGACATTGAACATATATTATCTTGGAAGACTATCATAACTATTATATTGTTACTGCTGCAACATTTAGTAGAACTGAGATTCCTTAGTAAGGGAATGTCCCATTCCACCTAAAGCACAGAGGAGAAAGAAAGAAAGAAAGAAAGAAAGAAAGAAAGAAAGAAAGAAAGAAAGAAAGAAAGAAAGAAAGAAAGAAAGAAAGAAAGAAAGAAAGAAAGAGAGAGAGAGAGAGAGAGAGAGAGAAAGGAAGGAAGGAAGGAAGGAAAGCAGAAAGAAAGAGGGTCTGGAGAGATGGCTCAGCAGTTAAGGCACTTGCCTGCAAAGCCTAATGACCAGTTTGAATTCCCCAGTACCCACTTAAGCCAGATGCACAAAGTGGCACATACCTCTGGAGTTCATTTGCAGTGGTTGGAGGCCCTGGCGAGCCCATTCTCTCTGACTCTCTTCTCTCTATCTCTCTCTGCTTGCAAATAAATAAAAATATTTTTAAAGAAAGGATGGGATGAAGGAAGGAGGGAGGGAGGGAGAAAACCATCCAATTACTATAACTTTCCACTATCTAGATAAATGGGAATTCATGTATAACTCAACTAAAGCTTTCTGAAAAATTTATTTCCCTAGAAACTTTACAAAACACAAGATGCAAAACTAAGTATGTGATGAGGTGTGAGGTGTGTAATTCAGTGGGAAGCCGGATCCCCTGGGTAGAGAGGATCAACATTCCTTAGTCACCTTTTATGTAAGGCAGGTGTCAAGTTGCCATTTTGCTGGAACCAATCAGTTGACTCAGCAACACAGTTTATTTGACTCAGCATCATTGGTTTATGTTTCATGAGTCATGTCTACCATAGTCTAGTTATTTGCTGTGGTAGTTTGAATGTGTGTCCCCCATAGACTCAGGTGTTTTATTAAAGCTTGCAACTTGGATCTCCAGCCTCCTGGCTGGAGGAGGTGTCACTGGGGGTGGATCCTAGGTTCCAGCCCAAAGGGACCCAAAGGTGTGTTTAGGGGTGATCTGATTCCCACCCAGAGGTGTGCAGAAAGATCAGAGCTGGGGTAGAGTTTCTCTTCTGGGGTTGCTGGCTGGTGCTGGTTGTTCCTCCCTGCTTAGATGTATGGAAGCAGATTCTTCCACCAAAGATGGAACTTCCCCACGGATCTGTAAGCTTGAAGCAAACCCCTTCCTCCCATAAACACTGTCTGGTTGGAATCTGTCCCAGCAATGTGGCGCTGACTGAAACATTTGTCATGGTAGATTTCCAGATGTAGGAAACCTTAGCATACTGTTCAAGGTCATGAGGACATTTTGTACTTTATAACCTGGTACGCCCAAGATGGAAGGTTGTGACTACTACTGTGGCCACCTTAAAATACTGAGTAGAAAGCTAACTCAGGCCTTATGAAAGTGAGAGTCAGCGTCTGCTTCTTCCCAGCCCTGGAACCAGGTGAGGAACCAGGTGAGGGACCAGGTGAGGGACCAGGTGAAAGCCTCCACAGCTTTGGCCTTGGATTAGAGACTCCCCCCTCAAAAAAATGGGCATCCACAAACACAAGCAGAAGTGCTTTAGTTGAGATGTTTCACAACGGAGTGACTTTTTTTTTATTTAAGGAATCATTGATATATTTTAAGTGGCATTTGTCTTTCATATGCCCCATGTGGTAGATGTGTATGATTACAGATGCAATACTACTTGACAATGAATAGAAGTAGTTTAATTCCTAACTATTTTTTTAAATATTTTATTTGTTTATTTTTCAAACAGAGAGATAGATAGATAGAGCACCAGAGCCACCACCTTGTGGGTCTGGCTTATGTGGGTCCTGGGGAATTGAACCCAGGGCCTTAGGCACTGGAGGCAAGTGCCTTTAACCTCTGAGCCATCTCTCCAGCCCCAATTCCTAATTATTGCTGCCTGTACATCTCTTCCATATTAGAATGCGTGATGAAGCAAATTAAGCATGTCACTGTGACCTGTAGGAAGAGTCATCTGTAAGTCGTTTTCATGACACTTGAGATGAATCCCAGTTCTTTGACTTTGGGCGTTTACTTCAATACACTATGGAAGAGCTATTAGAAAGTCGCTCTCCTTTCATTCTTTCCTTTCCTTTCCGTCCCCTTCCCTCTCTTTTCTTCTTTTATTTCCATGTCTTATCTCAGCGCTAATGACAGAACCAGAGTCTTGAGCAAGTTTATACCCCTGAGCTGCATGTTCAGCCCTAGACTTGTGCAAACCTGGTCAAAGACTTGCAGTTTCTTCATCAAGGCAGAATTGCCACATTTACAAGGAAAACGACTCAAGAAGGGTTTAAATCATGTCTTTGGCTCTCAGAAGAAAGACCATCTGTCTTTGCCAGGGCATGGGATGGCATCAGTGGCCTCATGGCTGACCTCCGTGTGTCCAGTACCTCAGCCAAAGAGAACAGAGTGTGCACGGGGGAACCAAGGGGACTGTGGTGTAGAAGTGCTGACGACCTGGCTCGGAGGTCAGTCTCTGGTTGGCAGAAGTTCGAGAGTTCCCCTTCGGCCATGGGCAGCAGAGCCTCTAGGAGGGGCTTTGAGGGATGGAGAGATTACTGGCAGGGCTGTTGGATATGGATAACGAGGGCTGAAAAATAAGTGTGTGGAGTGAGTTGTGACTTGCTGCTGAGGCCAGTTAGACATTGGTCTAGAACCCATGGGAATAGACCAGTCGGAGAAGAGCAGGGAAGAGGGCTGATGCCGTGAGCAATGGAGGGATTAGTCAACAAGCTGAGTGTCTGCTATGCTTCCTGCATTGTAGCAGCCATAACTCGTGTTGTGTCCTGTGAGATTGTCATGGTTGGGCTGGAGAGATGGCTCAGCGGTTAAGGCACTTGCCTCCAGTGTCTAAGGCCCTGGGTTCAATTCCCCAGGATCCACATGGGCCAGACCCACAAGGTGGTGGCCCTGGTGCTCGCTCTCTGTCTCTGTCTCTCTCTCTCTGTATCTCTCTGCTTGAAAATGAATAAATAAAAATAAAATTATAAAAAAAGTCTCCTCTTTTAATAAAAAAAAGATTGTCATGGTTGTCTAAATCATTCAGTTGACAAACTTGCGCATTGAGAATATTAGAACCAGGTTTAGGACTCAGGATATCTGACTGGGAGTTGGTGTTCAGTCTTGATTGTGGGTGTTTGGTATTTGCTTGGCTCAGAGGCCCAGAATCTTAACCCTAACCATGGCACGTGCAAATGACACACCCTCCTGTCTGCAGTACAACGGTGGCTCTTTCTCCCAGCTCAGCACTGCCAAGTTCTCGCATTCGGGAAAGTCACGAGTCAGCAAACCAAAGGTTGCACTGGGGAAAGGAGACAGTTTGGACAGTGGTGTGTGAGGATGGGGGCCTCTGAGCCAGTGTGGGTTTGGATGCCATCCATGGAGGGTGATGGAGGGTTAGCTGAATCATAAAACCAGAGGCCAATATAACCCAAGATTAATGAGATAAATCATGGCCCCCAAATGCAGGCTTTTGAATTTGGGGTTTGTGGGAGAGCTGAGAGTTCAACGCTTCTTGAAGAACTCAGATGGCCTCCAGCTGCGGCATCATTGTGGCTCATTGGTGCTTCTTCCTTAGGAAGCTGCCAAAGGTCAATCACACAATTACAGACGCTGCCATAGTTCAGTTTTCTGGGACTGACGCTCAGAGGCCCACCGAGCCCGAGACTGCCGGGTGCTGAAGGTCACTCAGAGCTATTCCGGGGCTGCTCTTCGTTTCTCAAGCCTGGCCCTTCGTTGCAGGAGAGCAGGGAAAGGCGCTCCTTCCATGTGTCAAGCCTTTGCGATTGGCCAGGGAATCACCCTTGACTCATTCATGCTTCCCACGAGGAAGTCTAACTGGAGAGATGGTGGTTTAAGGGTTCTCCCTGCACAAGCATGAGGCTAAAGGGGGCCAGAGTCCTGAGACCCCAGAACCCTGTCAAACATGTCTCGAACTCCAGCCCTGTGGGGAGCAGAGACGAATCAGCCAAAGCTCTGGAAGCAGCGAAGAGACTCAGCCTCAGGGAAACAGAAGAACGAGCAATGGAAGGGGACACCCACAGCTCTCCTGGGGCGCCACAGCTGCACGTTTATGTTAGGCAGTGCTGGGGATTTGAACCCAGGGCTTCATGCATGCTAGGCAAGCACTCTAGCACCTGAGCTACATCTCCAGTCACACACCTGCTTACCTACATGCATACATGTATACCACACACACACGTGGAAAAGTAAATAATGATGTTATTTTTATGTTTCAAAAACAGCTTCTGGAATTACTAAGACATTCTCCTTCTATCTTGTCTCCTGAGCAGAAGACAGTAATTTACAGTAATCATTATAATTGTGGTGTTCACGTGGGTGTGAATGGGCATACATGTCACAGAACGCGTGTGGAGGTCAGAGGACACCTTTGAGATGTCTGTGTCCTACCTTCCTTGAGACAGGGTCTGCAGTCACGGCACTCCAAGAGCTCAGGGCTCCATCCCCTTGCATTTGGGGACTGCAGATGCCTGTGCTACTTTGCATCTGGCATCACCTGAGTGCTGGGGAATCCTTCGCAAGCCGGCACCTTTAACCACTGAGCCATCTCCCCAGCCCATTATAATTCATTCTTTTTTTAAAAAATATTTTATTCATTTTCAAGCTGAGACACAGAGAGAGGGAGAGAGAGGGGGAGAGAGACAGAGAGATTGCACACCAGGGCCATCACCTTGTGAGTCTGGCTTATGTGGGCACTGGGGAATTGAACTGGGGTCTTAGGCACTGGAGGCAAGTGCCTTAACTGCTGAGCCATCCCTCCAGCCCTAATTCATTCTTTTGTGTGTGGGGGGATTCACTGTCAATCCAGGCTGACCTGGAACTCACTCTGTAACTGCAGGCTGGCTTCTAACTCATAGAAATCCTCCTACCTCTGCCTCCGGAGTGCTGGGATTAAAGGCACACACCACCGCATCCGGCATGATTCATTCATACGAGGACTTGGCAGATGGACAGAGCGTGACAGAGCTGGTGCTACGGGGTGCAGATGCTCCCTAGACCCTGTGGCTCTTACTGAGGACTCTCTGTTGTTCGCCCATTCCACAGCCCTTGACAAGCCTCTCTTGGGTGCGCTAAGGCACCCCTCCCTTCGAGGCCCTCCTTGACCTCCCCTGGGGACTGCTGGTCCCCAGCCGCTCGCCTTTTCCTGCTATGTCTGAGCCCCACTTCAGGCATCCGATCAGGTCTCTTCTGGAGTTTCCCGTGTCTTTCTTGGAGCTCCCATCATTGCGTAAGGCATCCCCACCTCATGCCATTGGCCATCAGGCAACCTTGGCCCTCATAAGGCAACTCTTCGGACAAACACTTGATATCTTTGTAAACAATTTTTTTCCTGTCAAATGGGAATAAGGCCGCCAGCCCATCTCACAGGATCGCAGTGAAAATCAAGGTCAACACAGAGAATAGCCGGGAGCTGTGCAGTGCCAGGAAGATGCTTATGACTGAGCCCTGTTCCCAGCTCCTACCAACTGTTCTTCCATATTAGGAGCCTCTCCACAATGCTTCATTGGACAACTATGTTGATTTTGTGTGCGTTCCAGCAGATCTTTCCTTGGAAAAAAAACCCTGAAGAAAGGGGTTGTGATGTTTTACAATTTGATTAATGATAGTAATTGGAAAACAAACCCCCAAAATGTAGTAAAGATCTAACTTTTCCAAAGAGAGAAAAAATAAGAAAGATGGCAAACCTCATGTGCATAAATTTTATAAGGTTGTAATTCAGCTCTCTTCCCTGCCTTTTGCCATCTGCACTCTCTCAGCCCTGGACTCCATTCCCCCGGTGCTGGCCAGGGAGTCCCTTGGTCTACAACCTGATGGATCCTCTCTCTATTTTCATGGACAGTTTTTATCCGTGTGCATATAGTCTTTTGACTGTGACCTCCTCCATCACTGCCTTCCTCACCCTCCCCAGCCACTTCCCACTGAGCCTTCTTACTTACAACCAGCCTCTCTCTATTTTGAGGTCGTTTTTATGTCCTGCTTCATCTGTGGTGACATGTCGTTGGGCCTAATGTCATTAAGGCAGCAAAGCCACTGTGAGGTCATGAATGTAATGACATTCTTTCTGTCACCTCTTCTGCCATGGTCGCTGAGCCTTACAGGGTGAGACAAAGATGTCTCGCGTAATTCAGCCCTTTAGTGTGTTTGAGTGTCCCCAGCAGTCACCGCCATCTGAACAGAGAAGCCTCTGGGCGCACCAGGAAACCTGGATCTGGTATGGCCTTTGTCACAAGGTGGAAGGCACTTTATCCTGCTGGTCTTCCCTTTTCTCACCAGTAAGATGAAACAATTGCCCACTCTAACCTTCCTTCTGCTTCTGGCCTTCTGTGTCTCTAGAGAGTAGAGATAGTATTTGGAGCAAGGAGGGAAAATCTAAAAGACTACTGAGGAAGGCACCAGAACTGTATGCAGACTGGACAAAGGTCATTTCTTCCTTTATCCCATCATTCTATCAATATAATTGGCTGCTTATCATGTTTCCGCCCCTTTGATTACCCTCCATGGCAATAAGAGCAGCCATGACAAGACCCTCCATGGTGGTAAGAGCAGCTCCCTTTCTGGAGAAACAACTTCCTCCTTCAGAGCACCTGTTCCCCTGTGAAGAGCTCTGTCTACTCAGAGACATGGGCCAGCCTCTGCATCCCCACCAGGGTGCATGCTGGGAAGGCAGGAGAAACATAGACCCTCGATGGAGGTGGACGGAGCATGTCCCCAAGGACAAGTCTCTTAGTGAGTTTCAAATGTCATCATGACTTGATGCTTCAAGAAAGCTAGAGCTGTGTGTGCTGGCTTCTGCGTAGGAGAGAGCTGAAGGGTGGAAGGGATTGGAGGTATGCCAGTGAGAGGGAGGGAGGGCTCCCAGGTGCGGCGAGGGGAGTGGACTTGCCAGGCAACACAGACAGGGGCTGCCCGCTGGGTTTGGGAGGTCATGATGTGGCTTTAAGAGCCATGGGCAGCAACTCAAATACTTGAGTCGGCGGTGACTTGATGTGTGTGGGTTGAGAAGATCACTAGGTTTCCATATGCAGTAGAGGGGCTCCAGAGCCCTGGAGACCTGCAACAGAGAGACTGAGAAAGGTCAGTTGGAGGAAGACCTGTGTCCTTAAGCGTTGCTTCGAGAGAGGAGAGGACACGACCTCGCCGCAGAATCTTTGGAGAGGCCAGCAGTGCCTCTGCCAGAGGAAAGAAGAATGAGAGCTTGTGAGGAGGAAGGGGACACAGGTGTGCTCATATGAAGTGAGGATGGACACAGGTGTGCTCACATGAAGTGTCATGGACACAAGTGTGCTCACATGAAGTGTCACGGACACAGGTGTGCTCACATGTAGTGAGGATGGACACAGGTGTGCTGATGTAAAGTGACCATGGACACAGGTGTGCTCACATGAAGTGAGCATGGACACAAGTGTGCTCACATGAAGTGACCATGGACACAGGTGTGCTCATATGAAGGGAGGATGGACACAGGTGTGCTGATGTAAAGTGAACATGGACAAAGGTGTGCTCACATGAAGGGAGGATGGACACAGGTGTGCTGACGTAAAGTGACCATGGACACAGGTGTGCTCATGTACACCGGGGAATGACAGGAAACGCTGTGAGTCAAGCACAGACTGAAGGCCGAGGAGAGAGGCGTGCACCTGAAGGTCAGGAACGAGGTTTCGCAGCTCATCTTGAGCAAGTGGTCCTTGCCTTCTTCTCCTGTTCAACGCCTGTCAAGGAAAATGCTCACACGAGACCCTCTGTGAGCTTCTTGGAGCCATCGCACGTCTTGCTGCAGATTCTTTACACGTCTCACTGCAGCCCTCCGTGGTGGGCATTGCTATCTCCAGTTTACAGAGAAGCTGCCACCCGAGCCTGAAAGAGGTGACAGAGCTAGGGAAGGTCCAGCGGGGGTGCCAGGCCAGGTGCCTCAGGTAGCCCGGTGTATCCCCAATTCTTCTTACTGGAGTAAAGGCCTCTTTCCTGTGTCCCGTTCACTCGGAATCTGCCGTCCCTGCTCCGTCCACCTCCAGTGGTAAGACTATTCCTTAGTTTTGTTCACTGAGAAAACGCCTGTCTTTGACATTGGCAATTCAATCTCTGCCCACGTGCATTTTCTCACAATGTGTTAGCAAATCAACATGGACCCTAGCAATGCAAACTCCTGTGTGCCTGCACAGATCCACGGCTGCAGGCTCGTTGCTCTGGTGTAAATATGACGAACATACAAGAGCTCAGATGAATCGGCTTTCCAAAAAAAAAAATAACAACTATAGGTGTTCTCCCAGAATTCTCAATGTGTCTAGCCCAGGAAATCCAATTAATCAATGGCAAATAGTGGCGATAAAAAGAGTAGAAAAGATATTTGCTCTAAAAAATTTTTGAGCAATAGGACTTCAGCCCCAGGAAGTGCCCCCATGTTGAGTCCCAGCAAAAAATCCAGTTGTGGAGAGCACCGTTTGCCCTCAGTGAGCCCTTGGGCACCGAGCACATCTGCGGCCTGAGCTGAGGCAGAATGATGGGAAGGATCCGCGTGTGTTCTTCACTGTCGACTGGATTTAGAATCATGTAGGAGACGCAGCTCTGGAGTGTCTGTGAGGGTGTTGCCATAGAGACCTAACTGAAGAGGGAGGCCCCGTCATAAACGTAGTGACACCAGCCTATGGGCGGCCTGGGGTCCCAGGCAAAACGAGGAAGGCAGCTGAGCACCAGCATTCATTTCTCTGCTTCCTACCTGCTGATGTAAAGTGACCACCACCTCAGACTCGGTCACCGTGTCTTGCCTGAATGTGGGCTATAAGCAAGGCAAAGTAAACCCTTCCTCCCTAGTGGCTTTTCTCAGGTAAAGTCACTAACGCGAGGGGTAGGAGCCAGTGGACAGGAAGAGCCAACAGAATACACCGTCCATGGCTTCCAGAGGCGGAGAGATGCAGGGAAGGGGGTGGAATCCCGTTCACATTGACATCAGAGATGATGGTAGGACCCAATGTCACACTCAGAAGTTCGGATATTATTCCATGAAAACTAGACTGTTTGGGGCTGAGAGTGGCTTTTTGGATTTATAGTTTCTTTTTTTTTATAAAATATTTTTATTTCTTTTCTTTTTTTTGAAATATTTTGTTTATTCATTTTCAAGCAGAGAGAGAGAGAGAGAGAGAGAGAGATAGAGCACACCAGGGCAACCACCTTGTGGGTCTGGCCCATGTGGGTCCTGGGGAATTGAACCGGGGGCCTTAGGCACTGGAGGCAAGTGCCTTAACCGCTGAGCCATCTCTCCAGTCCAGATTTATATTTTCTACGGAGTCCATAACTGCTGAAAGCGAGAGTAGGAGAGGAGCAGCTGGAAGGCTACTACAGAGTGGAGGTGTGAGGTGCTGGACGCTGGGTCCGAGCAAAGATGTGCTCCGCGGCCCATGCTGACCAACCATTCAACAGCTTTTCTAATTCCCATCCGGTGACTCAGATAAGAGTCCGACCCTAAGAAGGCAGACAGCCATCACGTGGCTTTCCATTGGCCTCCCTGAAACAGAGGTAACTGCTCCAGCTCTCACTCCTAGTGAGGGGCAGCGTCCAGAGCTAAGTTCTAGCTCCTGGGCTGTTTCCTTTTCCCGAGACTTGACTCAGAGACACCTAAGTCAGCAGATTTGCTTACAAGATTATATGACATCATAAGAATCATGGTCCTGAGCTACGTTCGAGGCCAGGCCTCAGGAGGGGAGACGCTGGCTCTGTGAACAGGGACAACAAGAGCAGGCGTGGCTCTGTGGAGGGCGGGAGCCAGCCCTCTTTACGTGCTTAACTTGGACTTCTTGCCAAGAGTCAGAATTCCCCATTCAAGCCCTCTAAGGCACCAACCCAAGACACAGCCACCTGACAGGCCGGGTGGGCTCTGTGTGCTGTGCCAACAGGATCCAGTCGCTGGGTTTGTGTGGACAGTCTGCACATGAGGTTTGAATTTTGCTTTTGCAGCAATACAAGATTTCAGTGAATACGTCATCCTGAAGTACAGTTTCAACATCAAAGATGTGTCTCTTCTGTCCTTGTTTGTCAACTGACAAGGAGCAGAGGGAGATGAGAGTGCCAGCCCCCCATTTCACCCTCCAAGGCGAATGTGAGGGTCACTCCTTCCTGCGGTGAAGGAGTGGGGCGCAGGGAATTTTCCAAAGCAGTTGAGAGTCTGCTGAGAGGGTTGCAGCGAAGAGGAGGAGGTTCCCAGCGATCTAGAAGGTCACGAGTACTCTCCATAAGAGCCACATAAAGGTGGCTGGCGAAGTTCCTTCTTGATTTTTCCACAAAGGGTAGATGGTAGGCTGGCTCTGATGTTACTCCAGTTCTAGTAATAACTGACGCCTACACTTATACTGGAGCAGAGTTTTCGCATCATCGAATGGTGGTGGTTTGCTCAACAACTTGCCTGGATCCAAAGAAAATTTCTTAATATTAGCTTTTGTTCTATAAAAGACATTAGGGAGTATTTTGAAATCCTTTACTCCAGCATCTGTTTCTAATTAAATTATGCTACAGATCAATATCAGGAAACAGAAATATCTTCCAATTTTAGAGCTCTCTCCTCCTGAGACTGGATTCTACTTGGAAAACAACAGAATCTGACACTCATCACAAAGGCGCTTGTGAAGAAAAGGAGGGTCAATGAGGGAGTCACAGGAGCTGGAGGACATGAGGGTCGCAGGGTCACAGGATGGAGGTCGCTGAGACTCACAGGGTCACAGGAGCTGGAGGCCAGGTTTGGAAAGCAGTCAGGAACCAGGGTCATAGATGTTCAGGTCTGGACCTCCCAGTCAGGGGCCTGTTGCAATCAATACCTGCTCCTGATGTGAGTCAGGCATCTGAAAGCTCCCTCCCTTCGTGGTAGACTGCAGAATCCGATTCCTGATGCAGACTGGACCCTGTCAAGGGAAGCTCAGGACTGAGGTGGGAGGTGTGTTAGAAGTACTGAGACTTTGGATGTGAGGGCGATCTGGCTGCGACATCTGTCACCCCATTGATCGCCAGGGTTGATTCGGCTGATCTGGCTGGCTAGGCGGGTGTCCCCTTCCTCCCTCACCGCTCCACGTGTGTCCCTCCCAAAGCTGCGCGCTCGGTCGAAGAGGACGACCTTCCCCGAATAGAGGAGGACTGGTCTTTGGTCAAGGGTATACGAGTAGCTGCGCTCCCCTGCTAGAACCTCCAAACAAGCTCTCAAGAAGTACTGAGACTTCTTGGAAGTAGTTGAGATTTCCGAAGAGGGAGAGAAAGTTCTAAAGGGGACAGTGTTAAAAATAAAAACAGAGGTTGGTTCCTACTACTGAATTCATTCTTAGAAACATTGTAATGCCATGTGGCTTAGAGGCTCTGTGTGTGTGTTGGGGTGGCCTGGGGGACCCTGCCACAGATCTCCAAAGGAGACGGAGGGACAGAGAGATGGGACAAGAGAAGCCGGAAAGGCCCTCTTGTAGCCTCCTCTGTGTGACAGCATCGTCCTGTCATATTTGATCTGATTTAATCTTCGCAAACGTTACACATTTGGAATTTTTTTCTAACGTTTGATTGAAATTTCCCGTAAGTCTAGACAATGTACCATGATCAGCCCCATTATTTCAGCTGTTCAGATGAAGGTTGGAGGCGTTAACAGCTGGCCTCAATCAGATCAAACTCGTGGCCCAGTTGTAAAGCCCAGGGTTTTCACACCACAGTTCAGCCCCTTCCTCCTCACAAGCACACCAGAACCCTGTCACATTCTTCACTGAGAACATTGCACATGATAGGGGTACCGTCAAATCCCCGAAACTGTAGCGTATCCAGCCATCTGCTCATGGATTGGTCCTTGTAGGAGATCAAGTTTCTCGGGAACGTATTCTGAAGCTTCCTGTAGAACACGTCAAGAAACCTCATTCCATTCCGTTTCACTGCCACTGGCAACTTAAAACTGTCTTCAGGGAGCTGGGGAGTTGGCCCAGCAGATCAAAGAGCTTG
>PVHP010033383.1:0-19837 GCA_004024765.1 Zapus hudsonius
TCTCTCTCTCTCTTTCTCTGCTTGAAAATGAATAAATAAAATATTTAAAAAATCATGAAACTTAATTTTAAAATTATTTAAAGATATTTTAATTCTTTATTTTATACTTAAAATATATGAAATCTGAATCAAAATAATTTTAAACTAATTCTAACACTTGAATGACAAATGATATAAGATATATACTTTTTCTGACCCTTAAGTGAAATTGGTTAACAAACAAGGAATTCTTCCAGTTCAAGCAAATTGCAACTTGGCAACCTACTGTGTGGTGGTTTGAATGCAAATGAGGTATTGTTGTTAAGATTAAACTTCCTAGTACTCAACAGGCTGGGGTTAGATTTTGTGTCCAGATCTAGTTGATGAGTACAGAACCAGCTTGAGCTCTGGCTGCAGTCTCTGCTGAGGATGCATGAGGACCTGGGCCAGCTTCTGCCACCATTAGGATTCTTCCCCTGGAATTTGTAAACCTGAAATAAACCTTTGCTTTCCATGAAGTGTTCTGGTCAGGTATTTTCCCAACCATAGGAAGGTAACTGCACAACCCAGATTCAGGCAAATTTGAATATGTGTTCTAAGATCTTGCAGATCTCATTTAATTTTATAAAAAATGGTACAAACATTTGCATGTATATTTTTATGTATGTATATTGTCATGGTTTGATCCAGGTGTTGCCCACAAACAAATGAATGTGTTCTCAGTGATTGATCCTCAGCTGATGGCAGTTCAGGAATTACAACCTCACTAGAGCTGTGTTGCCAGGGGTGGGCTTATGGGGGTTATAAGCCAGCTTCCCCTTGCCAGTATTTGGCACACCTTCCTGCTGCTGTTTCCAGTGCTGTGGCAGAGGTGATGTCCAGCCCTCTGCTCATGCCATCGTTTTCCCTGCCAGGATGGAGTCTCCCCTCAAATCTGTAAGCCAAATAAACCCATTCCTCCATAAGCCACTTTTGCTTGGGTTCTTTCTGAGCAGCAACTAGAATGCTGACCAAAACACACACACACACACACACACACACACACACACACACACACACACACACACACATATATATATATATATATATATATATATATATATATATATATATATATATATATATATGCACATATGTGTGTATACACACATATATCCACACGCATTTCCAGTTATACGTAATGGTCAATTAAAATGTATAACTGTGTTCATTTATGTAAATCTACTCATACAGTCTTTCCTTCAAAACATAACCTCTGTGATGACAAACATTGATGTGTAGAATCTTCTATTCCAAGGTATCTTGTATGCTACAGGCACATAATGGTTATTCATTAGCTGAACGATTGGCAATGCACATCAATGCAATTGTATTTTCATAAAACAGTGCTGTTCAAAATAACCCATGTGACTAAAGATACTTATTTTAAAACTAATTAACACACAACTAGAACAGCTTTTTCTTTTCTTTTCCAGATCCCAATTCTCTGGCTGGCCAGAATGGCCCTGACCACGCCCTCATAGGAGGAATAGTGGCGGTAGTTGTATTTGTCACACTGTGTTCTATATTTCTGCTGGGTCGATATCTCGCAAGACATAAAGGTACGTTATGCTAAAAGCATCACCATGTACTATAACTATATACTAATAATACTCTTTATTTTGAACAAAGCATCCTAAAGACTAGTTTAATGCTGAAGTCATATGAGTATGCAGGGTTCAGGGTGGGCAGACATACAGAAAGAAAAAAGGGAAGGAAACTAAATACTGAATTATTATTACTTTTTGAAACTGTTGGTAAAAACCACTTCAAATGGTTTACCATTTATTTTGGTTACTGTATTTTAAAGTGTATGCTAACTTCATACTGCAAGGCAATTCATATAATATATATTTCCATAAATTTATGAACAAAACATACGCCAGATACTTGTCATTAGATTTTAGCCCTAGAGATAGATTACACATTTTCTTTTATTTTTTCCCCTGAGCTACTGGCTCAGTTTGGGATCTTTATCTATTGGACAGATATTATTTTAGTCAAGCAATCTAGTTCTGAGTAAAAAGTCAGAAAAATACAAGAAATGTGAGACTTTAGATATAAGCCCGACACTCAACTCTAAGTATGTGGTTAATGATCATGTTTAAAGGTTTCTGTGAATAACAATGTGGTGAGGAAAACGTGTGAATTTCACAGTAGCCCACGCTGTATGCTCTGGACATAGCTTAGTTTTAAATGAAGTTAAGTAAAAGAACACCAATCATTGGACACAAACATTCACGCATCTTGACAAGGGACCTGATTGTTATAGTGGTCTGTACTGATCATTAAAGAAGTCAAAATTACACGGTACCCATTTCAGTTTGGCTGTTGCATCTCATTAACTGGGCCATGGTTTTACTGGAAAAGCATGTCTAGCAAGCTGAAAAGCAGTATGGAATTATAGAATGTGTGCGGCTTATTACAGCTCAGAACATGTTCCAGCCTATAAGAATTCTAATCAAGGTTTCTTTTGAAACAACTGTAGCTCTTGTGAGGTTATTTCACTGGGTTCTCAGAACTGATGATTTTTTTTTTGTCCAATTTTCACAGGAACGTACTTAACAAATGAAGCTAAAGGCGCAGAGGACGCCCCCGATGCTGACACAGCCATTATCAATGCCGAAGGCAGCCAAGTCAATGCGGAAGAGAAAAAAGAGTATTTCATTTAAAATTCAGGCCACGGTTCTGAGTTTTACATACCAGGCTGACTGCTGGAGAAAACTGGCAATCATCTTTCAGAAATCATTCCTACCATCTTCTCCTACTGTTATTAACATCCATATTGTACCGCACCAACAATCAGCTGTTGAAAGCATCATCCTTTAATTACTGTTCTACCCATAGGCAGGACATTTTCTTGCCTAAATTTCTCACCATCGCTCTTTTAACATACAGTGCTTGAATATACAGCCTTAACAATGTTAATCATTTCACTGGATCATGATATTGAGTTGTTTTTATACATTGAAAAAAAATGTATGCAGAGCGTCCCCACCCCATCTCTTTTCCTTTAAGTCATGTATTTTTAGCAGTTTGACACTGGACAACTTTCACAAGTAACAGGATTAGGTGATAACCTAATGTGTTTAAGTTCAAACGAAGATTAGAGGTTTACAAACAATGTTTTCTACCTGTCTATCTTCAAACACAACATGTTTTGGAAAACATCTGCCCTAGAAAACACAAACTGAAAAACACTTGAGTGTACTTTCTGGATTGTTTGAGAATATACTGGTAATACTGTATCAAGTTGCTATTTAACATTTAGTGTTTGATACAGGAGCCATGTGTATGGATTCTAACCATGACAAGACATCTTATTATAAAGATCCTACCATTAGGTTATTGTAGCTTCATTGACCAATAAATTATTATGAACATTTAACTGCTTTTGGAATCATAACGATTTCATTCATTTCTCTATTTGATTCTATAATTTATCTGCTCCTTTAAAGATTCACCTGCCTAAACAAAATTGAAGTAGGGCACAATTTTGAAACATTTTAGTATCTGTATATAGTGCATATAATAAGTCCAATTAAACATTATTTGATACATATTTAACTTTTTTGGCTGTAGGTAATTCAGACATAAGTACACATTTTCTAATGTCCATTTCCCTTTAGGTATTACTTAAACCAATATTATAAGTAGATGACATGTATTAGTATTTTTGTCTGTATGTCCTAGCACTGTTCAACAACAAACTTTTCTAGTTCTTGTTAATTTTTATTTGTGATACAACGGAAGCACAATGTTATAAGGAAAGGTAATTTTAAGCTAACAACCAGTGCACAGCCTCAGGTTTTAAATCACAACCACAGTTAAATAATAACCTAAAAAACTTTTAGTTTGCTAAACTCTTACAAATTTTAATTTAGCAGTTCCAGAGCTGCTCACCTATGTTGATTTGCCAAAAAATGAAGTGTTTAAAGTATGTTTTATGTATAAATGACTAATTCTTTATATTAAATTCCTGTCTATGCATTCTGTGAGATACAAATTTATGAAACAGTGAGTGATAGAGAATTTCTGCCATGCTTTTAACTCCAAGGTGAAAGTCTCTTTCTCTGGATTATTTTGAAACTTTGGTGTATTAAACTATTATGAAATTCTGTATTATTAAATATGACACAGAGTCAATCTAAATTCTTATTTGTTTTAGTAAAATACAATACTGCTAGATTAGATTTCATTAAATTTATTAAGAGCTAAAGAATAAAAATCCAGTTAGATTAAAAAGTATTTTCCCATTTGCAAGCAATGCACCTTTAAGAAGAAAACGAATATATCAGTATGGTAGCTAAACTTGTGATGTCTGACAGCGTGATGATGTAGGGTTTAAAAAAAAACTTGGAATTTATTTTTTGGGAAATGAGAACGGTTGAGTACAACATCATGTATTAATAGCAAATGAAAGACAAGGGTGCTGTATCTTAGATTATTTATCAAAAAAAGTATAAATCTCTTAAGGACAATGTTAGAATTTTTAACATTTTTTTATTGTTGAAGCATTTATCTTGTTGATTTCTTACAAAAGAAAAGGACGATGTCAATCAAACAGCACTTTTTCAAAATATACAGAACATAAATAATATGATGTGGTTGAGTGTTAACATAATAAATCATATACAGTATGACATTTTAAGGAAATAAGTCTGCATTGATGTGACTGCATGCTTGTTTTTACAGTTCCCTCCATACCATCTGTGGAAAAATGCAATAATATGTTAATATAGTATGGTAGTTTGAGAGAATCAGGTAGGTGCCTCTAGACACATTGAAACTAGACTAGGTTTATAAACTGTTCATATCTTTCAATGCATAATCTTTAGAAAGACTCCACAAAGCAAAATCCATCCTGTTAGTTCTAAATGGAAAGGTTCTTATTGCTGAAGTAAGTTGTATGAACGAACCGCATCATCAATTACTATTTACAGCCTAATTTCAGGATGCACTTACAAAATTGCCCTCTTCATCGATGCGCTATTTAGGATCCTTCTTCACTTCGTCTCTACTCTACTTGGCTCCAACTGCTAAATTGTTGCCTAAATAACTCACTCATTATTTATAGCACTGTAAAATTAGAAATCTAAAATCATTTACATCTTGAGACTTTTGACTCTTTTAACCCTTCTGAGTAATCTAAAATCTCTCTAGTACTCATAAAAAAAAAAAAACTGGCAGTAAAAATTTGTGAGTTTTAATCACATGTTTTCCAGTTACACATAGTTCAATCTGAATTAAATATCATTTCCTGTGACAGGAAAAAAATCAGTCACAGAGGTTTACTTCTCTATCTTTAAAAAGTAATCTGATAAATTATATAAACTCTGGTCATTTATATTCCAGCAAGTCAGAGGGTAAAAAAATAAAATAAAATTCTAATCGGGGCTCAAGTCAACTGAGAAGTATGAAATAAGCAATCTTGTATGCTCCCTGAGACATTCTTTATCTCTGCTAAGTGAGCACAGTAACTAGGGGACTCACTGAAAGGGGTGCACAGCACCACCCCAATACAAGATGAGGTATTGCTTTTAACAAAAGAATATTTTCTCTGCCAGTGAAATATTTACAGTGTACATCGGTTGTCCTCCATCAAAAATTCTAAACATCATTTTGCTTCTGTTTTCCTTTTCATTTCTGAATGTCCAAGGAAGAATGGTGGTCAGAATTAGTGAGGAAGGGAACCATTTGTGAAGATAGAATGCATGAAACGACAAGTGGAGTGTAGACGTGTGTGTGTGTGTGTGTGTGTGTGTGTGTGTGTGTGTGTGTGTAAGGAAGAAAGATTAAAAAAAAAGACATCAAGAATCCAACATTTTTTCTTTTACCAGAAAAAAAAAAACCCAATAAGCAGTTTTAGGAACCTGAGATTAGAACTTAATCTAGAAACTGGATGATCTCATATATACTCAAAATGTTTAGTCTTTCATAGAAACTCCACAATTAAAATAACAAATAGAGAAAGGAAACCAACTTTCCTGATTATGGCAAAGACGTAAACACCTCATTTACTTTATTTCTTTGTATAAATATAAATACTTCAATGGAAAGGACAGGCTCACCTGTAACGATGGACTCGTGACTGTAACAGCGTTGAGATTCACATAGGCACGTGTACAGCAGCTGCGTGACAGCGTTGGCTCTTCCATGTAACATAGCAGTTCTTGTGTGACTTATGCCACTTATTGCAAAGTGTTACTAATGGGGACATTGAAAATGCTTTGTTTTTTCTTTGCTTTTTGCTTTGGACATGAGACTAATTTAATGGATGATAAATATGAAATTCCACATGGTTTGTTGATTGTGGAGGAAAATGCAAACCATCGTATCTTTCTGTAACTTTCCCGTGGTATTTATAATTGCTGGAACCTTCTTAAAATGCCCAATACTACATTTCCTTATTGCAAGTGGTAATCTGTGATGAATATCCAAAACAAACAAACAAAAAGAAGTTTAAGCAGTAATCACAGCTGAAATAAATGAAACAACTAATGAAAATTACTGAGTAATGCTTTTTGTTAAGTGGCACAAAGTACACACTAAAAACTATGCAAAATATAGGTAACTACAGTGTACGTACATGTAAGTATCTTCTACTAGCTGTGTATGGATGTTGGAAACCCATGTAATTATAATATGCATTTTGAATACTGGGAAAGAGGAAATCTTAGTGTAGATAATATAATTTGTTTTGAAATATACACTGGCAATATTGAAATATACTCAGTGCAATATCTGCAATTCTATTGCTGGATACTTAATGCAAAGGGATTTTAAGAAATTCTTAAACAAAATCCAAGAGTTTTCTCATCTCTACCCTTCACATACTAAAACACTTAACAAGTAAGTAACTTTTCCTTACATAAACATGGATGTAATACAAGACAATTATTTGCTATGATTTTTGCATTAGTTCAAAGAAAAAAGTAACCTTTGCAACTTTGAGTCATATCTAATTGAATTTGGCATTTTTTAAAAGTTTCTTTAAATTATGTATGCTTTAATAAAGAAGTACATTAACTATGAGTCCCAGTTGATTCAAGGAACATAGGATACATTTAAAAGTCAAAGTCACTTGGATTTTACTGGGAAAAATTTTCTATTCCCTATTTTCTTTTCTCTCCCTATGTTGAAACCCAAGCATGCCCTTTGCACTTATGCCCTTCCAAAGGCAATGGATTGGTAGTAAGAAAACAGAGTTACAGGGGACAACATATAAGAATGGGTTCGAAAATCATCAGCATTTTTCTGTATTGAGATTAATATTGAATGCAATAGTTATTGGATATAGCTGGTAATTTCTCTGCCATGCATACTTAACAATAATCCTTCTACCTCTCACTTCTAACATGGGCTATGATACTTCAATATACATAGAGGAAGTAATTATTTACAAGATATCCCAGGAAGGTTCATTTTGGGACTTTCATAACAATGCACTCCACACTCCCTGGGAAATCTCAAAAGCCAACTTCTTGTAGTGTGTTCTGTGCTGTATGGGTATGCGTTTGTTTTCCTCCTCAATCATTAACTTCCTACAGGTAAAACACGATAACTTGGTATGAATAGTTCTTCTAATGCCTACTTACTATTTCACTGTATTGTACTTGTAATATTTTAAAAACTCATTTAAATGGCAACAGCTTTGCAATCCCAACTGATATCTCATTTCATTTTTACAATGTGATTTTTTTCTTGCAAATCAGTGCTGTGTTTTAAATAGAAATCATGTATAAGATTTATTTTCTTGAGAAGTGTTATCTATAAAAACAAAAACTAAGTAACTTAAAACTGCCTCCTTACTAACAAATAACCCCAAATAATGCAAAATATTGCAACAAATGTCCACTCTTTTCTGCATAGGCATAGTATGAACTTTTTTAATGGTGTAATTTAACTATCCTCAAATAAAATGCCATTTTATCAGCATATTTTCCTCTAGGAAAAAAAAGGTTACATAAATTTCTCAAATTATGATGGTGAACCTATGAAATATGTATAAAGTTCAAATATGTTTCTATGTTATGTGGTTATGTTATAAATCATATTTGATCTAATCTTTACCATATTTTCCATATATATGTATATATGTATATATACATATATATATAGCCAAGAAATGTATAATTATTTTGGAGAAAATGGGCCCAAATGTGATAAAGATGTAAAGAAAAGAAAACACTATTTTCCCCTTGGAAATATGCTGTATATTTCAAAAGAAGTTAAAAGATATGTGATTATTGCAGGGGCAAAGGCAAACCTCCCAGGGCTCAGCACTTAAGCACTTTCCCGCATCCAGGGTCGAAGCAGATTCCTACATGGACTTTTAAGTGCAGCGTGAAATGCACCATTACACATACACACACACAGTACTGCCAAACCTCAGATGCTTTCTTTCTTTAGACGCTTTTCCTTGTACATGATCCTAGTAGACACGTTTTATATTTACTGGTCGTGAAAGTCGTACGCAATAAAATATAATGGTTGAAAGCAGTGGTCAATAATTGGTTCAAGAGAGCCACAAAAATGTGAACAGAATTGCAATCTTTCTCTTTCTCCCTTTTGCTTTCCTCTGTGTTTCTGTGTTGGTTGCATCTCATAAATAGAAAGAAAAAATAATCTAGTGGTTTTTCTTTTTCAAAGCTAGTAATATTTCTCCTTACAAATGTGTAAAACTTTAATCTCTTGACAAATTTATTTAACTTTACTCGCTGTATGTATTGTAGATTCAATGATGCAGTTAAGTAGAAATGCAAGGATTTCTGAGTTTGCAATTGCTGATCTATTTTTTCATATTCAGTTCACATCAATCTTTGTGAATTGGTTGCTTAGCGTTTCTTTCAACCAAAAAATGTTCCCTCAAGAAAGCTCCATTTTTATCATAAATATTTCAATATAACCAATCTTGCAACAAGTTTGCCATGTTAAAAAGAATTTAAAGACTTATCTCTAAAAGTGTTACCCAGAAAAGCAGGTGTTCCCAGTAATGTAGCTTCAAAAATAAAATGATCTATTTATGTGACATGAAATTCACAACTTTTGGAAGGGTATATTTATGACAGCATTAAAAAAGATATTCTCTGCTGTAAAAAAATCTACCAAAATTAAGCCTATTGCACAGTAAACAAACACAGTTATTGAATCTACTTTTGTCATTAACATTTTCACAAAAACAAAATGCATATTGTAATATTAGGTACATGACACTTGCACGTGGATATGCCTATATACTTACAAAGTATTCAATGTGTACTGAGTGGCACTTCAATATGTCATGTACAACTCTTATAAACATTTTTACAGGGTTCCCATTTGCACCTCATATTTCGGTAAAGACTTGTCAGAAAAAATTGTCTGAGAAATATTGAAAAATAAAATTTGAATTTTAGTTATTTGTTGGACATTACTGAATTGTCTATTCATTTAGTGAATTTTAGGCTTGCAAACAGACATTAGAAGAATTTTTTTTTCTAGTGAAATGTTTTTAAGGATATCTCAAATATAATTCTTTATCTTGAATTTCTTTTTCAACTGCATAACTTAACCATTCATTTTAGGTTTCTTCATTGACATCCAATTTTTTTGTAAATTTATAATTTTTTAAAAAAATAATAAGTAATAAAATAAATGTTATCTTACTGGTACAACATTTAATCATTACTCTGAAATATAAGAACCTTGTAATATGCTGATTAAGGGTAAAAAAAAGTGTTGCTGACTTAAAATTTGATCAAATTGCCAAAATTTCAAATCTCTGTAAAGGAAATTTTACATTCACTTTTGTGTGTTTACTAATGTTGACTAAGAACAGAAGCAAAAATATCTAAACCCATTTTTTCACACTCTAACCCATCAAAATTTCAACTACCTAAGATAATAACTTAATAATAAATTCATTCTAAGTTTATAACAATAGGAATTTGAGATAAGCATTTAAATTTATGGAGGATTTTCTTTGTGTCTTTGGAAGCTCACTTACCATGAGGTATTTTATAGTCTACTTTAAATAACAGATTTTGTTATACAGGGTAAGCCAAAGGCTGTACAAGAAATAGTGTCATTGGGTCTGATATTTGTGTTAGACCATGAAATATCCCATTAAAATTTGTCTGTAAATACAAGACAAGATTTTGTATCTGGTTTATTTTATTAATGAACATGTTATCTTAAATTTATGGTTTATCCAACAAAATAAGTTATGAAACATCAGTTAAAAATTGCATACTTTGTAAAGAGCATATTCCATATATCTGAAAGAAAATGATACTACTTATAATAAAATATTCAAAGGCACATTTTATCTTTTAGTGATAACCAGCATGTCAAGATGGAGTTCTACAACCAATTACACATGACATCAAAGTTTCCTTATAGGACAAAGTCTGTCCGCATATGGGCAATTATTATGTCCATAAAGACATCCTAGGGCATTTTTTTTTTTAGTTCAAGGAGGTACATGAGTAACTTGTAATACAATTCACAAAGTATATTTTTAACTCTAAATGTATTTCATTTTCAATTCCATAGTGATTTTGGCACAGGAGAGAGGCCTTCACTGTATCACTATTCTAATACAAGTTCTAATATAAGGCTAACTATCTCTAACACAATATGCCTTGAAACCAAAAACCACTAGGAGATGTAGTTTGTAAAAAAAAAAAAAAGAAAAAAACATACTGTTCTTTGAAATTTTTGGTACTAATTTTCCTGAATATTTTGAAAACTACAAGAGGTTAAAGAAGAAAAAAATTTTACAGTTGCATTTTAATGACCACCCAGCACTACTTTCAGTTATACACAGCCAAAACTTACCTACAAAATAGCTTCTACTGATAAAATTAGTCCAATTCATTATCCAGAGCAGCACTTAATGTCAAAACCTCCCAACTGGATTAATTAAATTATTGTAGCAGTTACTTTCTTATTGCTGGGACAAAACATCTATAGGAAAGCATCATAAGGGAGAAAAGCATTTATTTCAATGTTATGGTTTCAAGGGGAGGCTTCACCATGGTTGAGAAAGTCTAGCAGAGCAGGCAGCTGGGTGTCACTTCTCCAGACATCAGCCACAGAGAGAGAAAATGCAGCAAGAACAAGCCAGCTCCCCACACCCAGTGGGACAGACTCTTCAACCCAAAGATCCACCCCCAGCAAAACAGTGTCTCCAACAGGGCTTCACTTCCAAGGGCCTGAGTAGGACGCTTATTCACTAATACTTGAAGCTATCGGGTGATATTCCATTTAAACCATTGCAACCATACTTCCTAATAATGGCCATTTTCAGTATTTTGTGCATCCTCATACTCAAGGGAAGAGTGGAGAAATTCAGTAATTTATATAATATTGGTTAGGATTTATATAGAATAGGGAAGTTTTCCAGGCCCTGTTACATTAGTGAATACATAAATATCCTTAGAATATGAGAAACATAGCTGGGCGTGGTGGCACATGCCTTTAATCCCAGCACCCAGGAGACATAGGTAAGAGGATCACTGTGAGTTCAAGACCCACCTGAGAGAATACATAGTGAATTCCAGGTCAACCTTGGCTAGAGTGAGACCCTACCTTGAAAAACAACAACAAAAAAATATGGGAAACACTCTCTCTAAGATATGCAAACTTAATACAATTGATCAAGATGATAACAGGAGAAAGAATTGTTCAGCATGCTGGGAAATAAAAAAGAGAATTGGAAAATAGCTCAAGGTAAGATTCACCACTTTCATTCTACCAGAAAATAGGTATTTGTATGTGCTTTGAGAATGATCAGTGAAGCTTTATCCAACTTGACCTCAAAAGTATGGGAGATCTTAAACATGGAGATCTTAGTCATTCCAATGCCTTCACAGTGCCAGATCTAGTCAGGACACTGACTTTACAAAATAGCCTACTAAGTACATATTTCTTTGCTTCAAAAGAAATCATTTAATCCTAGATTTTTTCCATGACCTAATGGCATGACACCTCTTAAAAGGAATAATGTATCCCTCTAGCTAATTCCTGTCCCTGAGAGATATGACTCAAATGACTGTGAAGTAGGTTTTACCTAATCACAGAATTAGCCAAAGTTACTACCATCTTTACTGATATTATGATTACCGATTTTCTGGCTAATCAAACGGTCATATGAATTTGAATAAATTCATAGTACTCTGCATAGAAACTGGAACAGGGTCTTACCAGGAGCTCCAGGCTAAACAGCTCTGGTTTAGCCTTGTATTAAACATCAAGTCCCCAGCTGTGAAAGAAAATCTCATTTATGTTTGTCCAAATTGTACCCAGTCATAGTCTGTCATCTTGTTGCTGAGGTATTTGTTTTACCCAGTCTCTCAACTATCACTATTAGAGACAAAAATATGAGCCCTGGATGTTGTCATACACCTTTAATCCCAGCATTCAGGAGACAGATCTTTGTGAGTTTGTGGCCACCTTGAGACTACATAGACTATATAGAATTCCAGGTCAGTCTGGGATAGAGTGAGACCCTACCTCATGGGGGGAGGGATTGATATCATTTCCTTTTGGGATATAATTTAGAAGTAATCTTAGCAACTAATGTCCCATATTATAAAAGAGGAAGTTTAGGTTAAAGGCCATAAAGCTCTTAGTGCAAATACAAGACTTTGAATGCAAATCTGACTGCTGACCTACATTGCTACTTATTGAGTCATGGGGCCACTGGCGGCACACAGACTCTCCTTCAGCCAGTATTGCTTCTACAGCATGGTCAGCTTGGACTCTGTCAGAGAGCAGTAATCTATATTACAGGAATTCCTGTAACATTTTCAAAATGTATATAAGGATCTGAGATTCTTCTGCTGTCCTCCCAAATAAACAAATAAAATACAACTGAGGAAATAAAATACAATTGAGTTATAAATTTCCTTTTAAAAATGTTTCTGACAGTAAGAACCAAGTCAAACAATTTTTACCTTTCATCAGAATATGTTGAGAAAGGGAAAGTGTGAGAACAGGATGAACTTCAGTGTGAACAATAAAACAACTAAATATGTGAAAAGTGATATATCCTTTGTTTTAAAAATACATAACCCAAACCACACAAATTCAGTAAGCGGGTCAGGTTATATCATGCAGTTCAGGGTAGAAACTATGCTAATCATTTCAGATTTGTCCTGGAGAACATCAAATTAATATGTTATAGTTTGTCGGTGGCCAAAATCTAGTATAGCAAAGATAATAAATTTTAAAATCAGGTTGGTGTTTTTACTATACCTTGCCATGAAGAAGGACCTGGAAAGAATAATGATAAATTTTAAAACAAATAGCAAATAAACAGTAAGGAGGAATTTACTTTTTCATAGAGGAAACTGGGATCCAGGTGGAACTTTGCTTTGATTTTTTAACACCTACTTTTTGTTCTTTTGAAAAACACAATGAGGAATAACTGAGATCGGGGCATCTCAGAAATATAGCTGCCTTATAATTCAATTTAGATGTTATTCCCTTATTTCCACTATATCATACACATTTTTTTAAATTTTGTGATCCATGAAAATCATTTGGTACCTCGGTTTCATTTCCTTATTCAGTATCATTTTGTATGTTGTAAACAATTTAAAATTAGCAAACATAGTATATGTTACATTAGGGCATTGTGGAATTCTCTCTCTCTCTCTCTCTCTCTCTCTCTCTCTCTCTCTCTCTCTCTCTCTCTCTCTGATTTATTTTGGCTCATGGTTGGGGAAACAACAGCCCATCCTGCCAAGGATGAAGTTGCACAGGGCAGGATCCTTACCCAATGCTGGACCAGGAAGAAGAGAGCTTGTGCCAGAAGTGGGCCAGACTAGAAAGCTCAAAGTTTATTATGACATTTTCAAACAAAATTCATTTTTTGTTGGTTCTCCTCCTTTCTTATCCCTCTGAATCCCTGCCTCATTTGTACCCTTTCACTACCTCCTTCTGTTTTCATGTCACATGGGTCCTATTCAATAAGAATCCTTGATCATTAAACTGTACCAAGTCATTCTTGTGACCAGATGATATAAGAACAATTAGGTAACACACCATTTCTTTTATTTTTTAGAGACTCTAAAGAGGAAAACAGAAATAAAATACATAAGAAGGTTCATATATAATTACTAATTCTCATATATGATAGACAGGTGTATAGCACAAAAAATACAAAAATAGAAAGACCCAGTGGGGCTCTGGGGGAGGTGAGGATGGAGGAGGAAATGCTTGTGCCGATGTGCTAATGAACTGGTAGGTGTTAGCCAGATGAACACAGAGAAAATCAGTTCAAGTAGATGAGGCAGCTGAAAAAGACTTTTTACAGCAGCAGAAAGGAGCAAGGCCAGAAGGACTGTGTCTTTTATTCAGATTTGTATCTATCACATCACGAGTTGTGAAATACAAGCAAAATATAGGCAAGAAGCTGTCAAACACAGTAGCTCCACAAAAACAGACATTTTGAATTTTTAGAGAGCAGTAGTTATCCAGGTGAGAAAACCAGCAAGATGGATAGACAACCTAGGGATTAACACCTCCAGGAAGCCGCCTTCACAAATCTGGGCTGGAGAGAAGCCCCAGCTCCTGGATTTGTGCACTTGACATACAGAGTGCCTCCCGCTCAGTTGGCATAAGGATGCCTGAAGACAGGCTGACACTCTGTAGCACTGACAGAAACATTCACTGTGTGCTAAAACCACTGTGAGACCCCCGACAGGACCTGATAGTGGCATTGGAGGCGACTGCTTGATTCTTAAGTGAGTAAGGTGGAAGAGCCCCAGAAGAGGAGCGTTGTGGGGTGCTCAGGCTGGGATAACAATATGTCTCAAATGGAGCAATTGTAAGTAAGAGATCCCCACTGCTCACAGATCCAGAGGGTGTGAAGTTCAGATCAAGTCACAAGCCGACCTGGGCCTCTGTGCACACATGGCATCGTTTTTGCTGCAGTCTCACTGCAGAAGGAGGAAAATGAGGTTCTTTGAGCAACTTCTGGCCTCATTCAGAAGGGTTCTTCCCATTGCTGGAGTCTTCACCCCAAGGATGTAATACACCCCACAAAGCTCTGCTTTTTAATACTACACTGAGGGGATGCTAGGCTGGAAGAGAGGGAATGATAAGCCATCTGCTTCCCAGGCACTTTTTGCAAAGGGAATTTCAATATGGCCATGATCTCTGGCGCACATAGCATGGGAGTCAACACCTTGCTAATGCACAGGGAAGAAAATGACACAATAAGAAAATGAGAGGACAACTCTCCCTGTTGTGAGATATTCATATATATCCCTGTAGCTCCCATGTTCTGAATGCAACCACAAACGTTCTAATTTCTGACTCAGAAACCATAGCATATCCATTCCTTCCTTTGTCTACGTTCCTCTGACTAGCAGCTGTCGAGATCATAAACCTGCCATGTTAAGGTCACACTGTCAGTCCCTGACTCCAGTAAACAGTTTTTGAGATTCCTTTCTGGGTCACTTTTAAGTCCCTTTATCTAGGAGGCTAGGAAGGTAGGAAGGACCTCATTCCCTCAGCCTCAGTGACATTCGCACAGTAGGGAGGAGGTTTAAAATATAAATATGAGGGTGGCACAAACATTTCAAACACAGCAAATAGAAATAGCCTGGGTTTTCTTCTTCCTTGCCTTCTGATATTTAGAAACCAGAGGACAAAGGAGCCTGCACACACAGCAGAGGAGTCTTCAGATCAAAGAGGGAGTTTTCCAGCTCTCAACAGCTTTGTGTTGAAGATCTTAAAAATTAGCAAAGAAAGGTGATCCCTTGTTAGTGACAGTAACATACCAAGAGTATCTTCAAGTTCTTGCAGTGTCTACATAGGTTTAAATCAATCCTCACATTATAAAAAACTCAATGTCAATAAATAAGAAAATATCAGCGGTTTCAGGTCACATCTTCTTATAAATATTGCAAATTTCTGGAAATTTTTGGTTTATTTCATGTCATTTATTCTAATCTCATAGTAAAAGAGACACCTTTCAACCAAACCACAATGCACTACGACTGCACTCAACATGTGAAATAAAACATTGAAGAAAATATCGTGGCGTGATCATGTAAAGG
Organism: Zapus hudsonius; assembly: GCA_004024765.1. Taxonomy (NCBI): domain Eukaryota; kingdom Metazoa; phylum Chordata; class Mammalia; order Rodentia; family Dipodidae; genus Zapus; species Zapus hudsonius. The sequence goes on from PVHP010033383.1 coordinate 16,074, forward strand.
ATACCTGTGATTTGATGATGCTTCTAGAAAGATCTAATAAATAAACTACAAGGTTTTCCAGAATAAAAAACACAGTGAAGATAAGAAAAAACAATATACTTTCCAAGCTGAGGAATGGCAAACACAGAGGCCAACAAGTCTCTGGCTTGCCTTAGTCACTGAGGAATTTGATTGCATGGATAATACTTATTTAAAGAGCTGAGCAAAATGAAACTCGTGAGGGAGGTTAGACTTTTAAAAATATCACATGTTAAGTTTTACTTGATTCTACTTTTTACTTGATAAGTTTACATGATTCTACTGTAACAGAGAAGTTTGAAATCTGCTTCTTGTTATTCATATTTTTGCCACCTTCAACTTAGACTCTTTAAAAATGAAAAATGATTCAATATGTAATATTTAAGGCAATCGAGTCGATATGTAGCTACACAGATGACGTTTTTAGGGCAGCAATGAGGACTGGGCAGAAGAGGAAAAGGTCTATTGATTGACTTGTTTAGCAGACATTTCTGAGGGCCGGACTTTTGCTAAGTTCAGTGCTAGACTCTGACTAGCCAGATGACTATGAACCAGTCTCTACTTTGCAGATGGTCATGGAAACAGCGTGAAAGTCACTACCCCAGTTAATGGCCTAGGAGCTCTGTTTGGATTTGCTGTGCAATGGAAATCTTATAGCATCTTGAGAATTAGGGTAGACTTAAGGAAAAACTAAAATCTCAATGAGTGGAGATTCCCCAGGTATAGTGAGAGGTGAGAATACAGACAGCTTAGGCCTTCTTAATGGCACATTTAAGAATAGAGGTGAAAAATCATTAAACAGCCCCCTGGAGAGCAGCTTGCTCTTCAGTAAGTGTGTGAGGGCAGAGGCAAAATGGAACAGTGAGTCAGCAGTGGGCACAGATCATTAATGTTTCCAAATCCTATTGGAAATTTTCTGTTTTGTCCATGGGGTGGGGGTAAAAGTGGTGTTGTTGAATTATCTCAAGAGCTTGGAAGCCCCGACAGGAGTCATTATGCTTCCCAAGACAAGGTCTTCCTTCCGTATCTGCAAAGTGAGTTCAGCATTCAAGGATTAGAAGTATTTGAGTTTTCTACAATTTTACTTTTTCTACATCTTGTGGGTGGGTTAATTTAATCAATTTATTTATCTAGGCTTTTAGAGACAGGATCTCAATCTGTAGCCCACCATGGTGACCTGGAACTTTGACTCCATCTCTCTTGACCTCTCCAGTGCTGGGATTTCAGGGTTAATGTAATCATTCCAGTTCCACATTATGTGGTTTTGCAAGGATGGAGTTTCATAGGGGACAACACAAATTAAAGCTAAATCTACACAAAGCACAGAGATGTGCCCTGTTGTTCCTCCACTCCACTGCAACTTGCCTGCTTTCCTGAAGATAATTTTACCTTGAGAACATTGTTCTCCATGCTTTAATCATCTGCTTATTCTATTCTCTCCTTTGCCAAAGTCCATAGCCCTCCTCAGTGGGAAGTCGGCTATCTCTGTTCAAGTATAGCACTGTTTTCAATTCTCAGTGTGCTTCTCTGTTCATTGTTGAGGCAACTGAAAATCTCACAAAGTGCAGTCGGATATATTAGTGCGTAGAAGCAGAGCATAATGAGTTTTTGACTTAAAAGCACAAATTATGAATACATATAAATTCAGAAGAGGCTCAACAAATATTACTTTGGTGGATAAATGGGTTATTCAAATTATTTTTTGCATTTATCATGAAAGTACATTAAATTAGTATTTATTGTTTGTAAAATGCCAGGCCCTCAAATTCACTGATCATGCAACTATAAATGTAAAAGAAAAATAAACTCATTTCATGGTATTCTATTAAGGGCAAGATCTAAAATAAGGAATATTTCATCACACTACAACACCATTTCTTCCAGTAAGTGTCATAGTTCCCTTGTCATTGCTGACATAAAAGACATGATCAAAGGCAGCTGATGAGAGGACTGTTTTTATTTTAACTTACAGTCTGGAGGGGAAACTTCATGCAGGCAGGGAAAACGTGGCCTGAACAGGGACTGGACATCACAGCAGGTGGCAAACAGAAGCAGGAGAATGAACTGAACTCTAGCAAGGGGAAGCTAGCTATGACAAATCTAAGCCTGTCACTAAGGTCAAACCTCCTCCAGGAAGGCTTCACCTCACATATTGCCATCAGCAGGGGATGAAGCGTTCAAAAACACATGAGTTTATGGGAGACATCTTTGTTGCTAAGCGTCTTAACCACAGAACCATCTCTCCAGCAAGATTTTCCTTTTTATTTAGGGTAGGACTCCAGCCCAAAGAACAGTGCCATCTACTGTCATGGTGGGTCTTTCCACTCCAATTAATCTTATTTACAAAAGCCCACACAGACATTTACAGAGATTTCCACCCCCCACACACTCCCTCATGGTGATTCTGAATCCTATTAAGTTGATAACCCACATTAATCATCACAAGTTCATACCTTGTCAACTTGACACTCAAGCATAACACTTCTTTTTGAATGTGTGTGTGTGTGTGTGTGTGTGTGTGTGTGTGTGTGTGTGTTTGTAGTATGCTTTCTGGTATATATTTGAGGTATGATGGGTGACTGTGGTGTATGCATGTGTGCATAGATGTGTGTACCTGTATGCATGTGGGTGAGGCCAAAGGAGAACAGAAGATGCCTTCCTCGATCATACATGAACATGTATCCTTGAGACAGATTGTCTCACTGAAACCAGAGCCGTTATTTTCATACAGACTAGCTGACCTCCACTCCCCACTTGACATAAGGTAAACACTCTTTAACTACTGATAATTTGCTACTTTTAAGCCATAATCTTACCCCTCTGGTCTTCATTGGATGATGGTCACCCCACATTGTAAAATGCATTTATTGATACTTTAAAAGTCCCCAAGTCTTCAATAGTCCCAAGACTGTTCAAAAGTCCAAAGTCTCAGGGCTCACATGATCGATGACTCTGTAGATGAAGGCTCTTGGTTGGCAAAGCCTGTTGGCCTGAGTTGGCTGAGGTTCAGTTCCACAGTACCAGATTTAAAGCCAGATGCACAAAGAGGCACATGTGTCTGGAGTTTGTTTGTAGTAACAAGAGGCTGTATTGTACCCCTTCTCATTCTTTTCCTTTCTCTCTCTCTCTCTCTCTTCACAAATGAATAAATAAATATATATTTGAAGAAAATCCACAGTCTTTTCTTAGACTCAAAGCTATTGCTTTACTGAGAGGCCCAAAATTTAAAAAAAATAGTTACATGTTTCCAATATGCCATGGCAAGGAGTAAACATTCCCAACCTAAAATGAGTTTGAGGCATTCCAAGGAAAGATCAGACCAAAGCAAGACTGAAACCCACAAGGACAGACTACACATGTTGTAGGTCCCTTTATAACATTAGGAGCTTGGAACAGAGTCATCAGGCTTTGTTTCCTGTAGCATTCATAGCTTCTCTAAGGGAACCTCCATTCCAAATGTGCCTTTTTTCTCAGCAGATTCCCTTTGGTTATGGTATCTCCAGTGTCCCTTGTCCAGTGTCACTGAGTGTCAATTTATATTTCACCTTCCGAGCTTCACACACTGGCTTCTTGAAGCCTCCTTCCAAGGAATCCCACACTGCCATTACATTGCTGGTCTCAGTGAATCACTGGAACCAAGATCTCCTCAATTTTGCATCTTTCATGTCTCCACAACTGTTAGTAATGGATGACACTACCAGAGATCTCCTGCCAGCCTGAAGTGAAACCAGCCTCAAGCTACAGAG
>PVHP010033384.1:0-10960 GCA_004024765.1 Zapus hudsonius
CTCTCTCTCTCTCTCTCTCTCTCTCTCTCTCTCTCTCTCTCTCTCTCTCTCTCTGTGGAAGTTCCCCTCTGCCTAGCACGAGGCTTTTAACCTTTTCTTCTTCCCAGCATGAGAGGGAATTCCAGTTCCTTGGACAGTTCGAAAAACCACCCAGATCCCAGATGCCATGAGAAACTAGTATGTCCACACAGTGGAATATTATTGAGCCATAAAAAGGAATGAAGTACCGATACAGGCTACAAAATAGTTGAATTTTGAAAACAAATGAAAGAAGCCAAACATTAAAGATCATTTTATATGATTTTACCTATGGAAAATATCCAGGAGAGGTAAATCCATAGAGACAGAGAGATCAGTGGTGCCCTAAAAATTAGAGGGAGCCCAATGGTTACAGGTTTCATCTGGGGCTGTGAACATGTTGTTTCTCTTCTGAGTAAGGTGAGAAGTCAAAAGATATGCTCAAGCAGAGAAGGAACAGGATATGACCTTTTTTTTTAGGAAAACATTTTGAGAGGAGGCTGAGAAGAAGGACAGACAAAGGGAGATCAGTTAGGAAGCTGTTGAAATAACTATCTGGGTTACTGTAACAAGATACCAGAGATTGGGTAATTTATAAACAGTAGAAATCTGTGTCTCATAGTTCTGGAAGCTGGGGACCCAACAGCAAGTGTTCAGCCTCTGTTCAGGTTAGAGTCTGTTTCTCACACATGGGATATTCAGTGTAAGTGTGGGCATTGCAGAAGACAGGACAAAGGGCCACCTGGTGCCCTCCAGTCCTTCATTGGCGTGTTTTGTTTGGTTGTTGTTTTAAGACAGGAATTTGTTATGTAACCATGCAGGGCCTTGAACTCACACAAGTGCTGGGATTACCTTCAGCCCTTTTATACGGATAATAATCCCATTCACAAAAGAAGAGACTTCGTGACTAACTCCCTCCAGATACCATCGCCTTGGGGTCTAAGATCCAACACGGGAACATTGGTTGAAAGGACACAAACATTTAAAACATATCTTTATACTTGACTATCACTGAAATTAAAGAATCCATTTTATAAAACTGACTCTAATTCATAAAACAGATGAAAGAACCTCTCCTGGCTCACTCCCCCTCCCCTTCTGTGGGAGGTCCCAAGTCATAAACTAAACAAACACTCCATAAAAGGTAAAATATGACTGTTCCTGGAATATGAAATGCAAATATCAGGCTCCAACTGGATAACCAATCAAAATTGTACAGATCAGGACAAAAAAACCAATGGAAATATGAAACGTCCTATGGTCTGAGCTGTATTATAATTTTGTGGTTCTTGTCTATATATACCCGGAGCTTTTGTTCCTCGGGGCTCTCTGGCACTCATCGGTCTGGGAGCCCGTCTGCACAGCCGAAGAATAAAAATCCTCTTGCTTTTGCATCTGCTGGTGTAGTTATTTGAGTCCTGGGGTACACTCCCCCGAGAAAGACCTTGGAGGTCTTTTCAAAATCTACATCCCTAAGGCCTGGCACCTAAAGCCAGAGCCTCACACATACCTATTCCCTGGTTGGCATCTTGACAAGATTTCGAATCACCATGGAAACAAGTCCCTTGGTGTGTCTATTAGGGATTTTTTTAGATCAGATTAATTGAGGTGGGAAGCCCTAAATATAGGTGGTGCCATTCTTCAGGCTGGAGGTTCTGGACTTTCTAAAAAGGGGAACACAAGCTGAGCACCAACACTCTCCTTGCCACTTCCCCCTGCTGATGGAAAGATGGGACCCTGATTTTCCTGCCATGATGGACATTCCTGTACAGTCTGTAAGCCAAAAGATAACTTCCATCCTTCCATAAGATGCTTCCAGTCCAGTGTTTTGTCCCATCAACAAAAAAGCAGCTTGCACACCAGGCAAACGCTTTGCCAAGAGCCACACCGCCAGCCTTTGACCTAAAGTCTTCATTTTCTATGCATGTCTATGGGTTTATGTGTGTAGAGTAGGAACACGAGTGTTAGGGAGCACAGAGGACAAGCTCAAGTGTCTTCTCAGGAGCACTAGCCATCGTTTTTTGTGGCAGGCTATCTCATTGGTCTTGAACTTGCCAATTAGGCTAGAATGACTGGTCAGCATTCCTGTCTCTAACTCCCAAGCCCTGGATTATAAGCATGTACCAACCACAACCAGCATTTTTCTGGGGATCAAACTCAGATACCCATGATTTCAAGGCAAACACTTCACCAATTGTGCTCTATCTCCTCAGACTGAACCACAGAAGGTCATGGCTGGATTGGCCCAGTGAAGCCTGAGACATGTAGAACAAAAGAGAATCAACCCAGGTGTCCAGATGAGTTGGGAACAGTCCCAGCCAAGACCAGCCATGCCACCCAGCAAACCCACAGACAGTAGGTAGGAAGGAGCTGAGCCTCACCAAGAAGCCTCATTCAGGTCTGAATAATCTCCCAGCTGCCCATGGGCTGTGAGCAGAACGGACCACTTATTCCTGTGTTCTTCTGAAGGTCTGTGGTTGTACGCTACACAGACATCGTGGCCGTTGATAATTGACACAGATATTTCAACAGAGATATCAAGGAGGCAGTGATGCATGGATCTGAAGTTCGGGGTTCAAGTCTAAGCTAGAGAATATACTGAGAACCCATCAGCGCTGTCGAAGATAGGCATTGTCAAGTGACCCACCTGGACCCCCTAGAAGAGCATCTTGTCTTCAAGATCCTCACCCTCCACTTCTCTACACTTTGACCTCTAACCCTGAGCACCTGCGTTTCTTCTTAGGCGAACCACTCTTGGAAAATTGGGGCTGCTTTGTTCTTATAGCCTGAGAACAAGAGATGCCTTGAAAATGATTGTGCCAGGTTAGCCCTTCGCCAAGACTAACCAAGGTTTAGGGCAGGGAGAGAACTGAGTCTATCTCCCTTGTTTTGGGGAAACTCAGGGATATAACAAAAGCTGTAGAATTTCCTTAAACACAGTCTCAGCTCACAAAGACTGCCTGAAATTACGTACCTAAAGATTTAGGGTAGAAGTTCTGCTCTGATACCCCAAGAAGCTAGGCTTGGCCACCATCTCAATTGTAGTTTAAATGTGAAATGTGTTTGAAACCTTGGCCCCCAGCTGGCGGCACTGTTTTGGAAGGCTGTGGAATCTTCTAGAGAAAGTGAATCACAATGGATGGGCTTTAAGGTTTTAGAGCCAGACCCCACTTTCTGTCTCCTTTCTACTTCATGGCTGCAAATGTAATGTGAGGGGCGATTCCATACTCCTGCTGCCCTGTCTTCCTCTCCATAATGAGTTCATTATCCCTTCGTACAAGGTAAACAAAAACAAACCCTTCCTCCAAAGTTGCTTCCTGGTAGATATGATTCCAGTAATGAGAAAAGAAACTAGTACCACAGAGAAATGAGTAATAGTGAGAAGCAGACAGCGGTGTGTGTGTGTGTGTGTGTGTGTGTGTGTGTGTGTGTGTGTGTGTGTGTGTGTGCGTGCGTGCATGCTCGTATGTTTGCATGTACATGTGGAGAATATTTAATTAACACATTGGGTAGAAAAACAGATAAAGGAGACCAGTAACCCTAGCTTTATCTTTGGAGAGCTGGCATCGGCTTTAGGTTTAAATAGAGGAAGAATTAAAGCAGGGTCAGGAAATCTGCATAATTAAGCAGTCCGATTCAAGATGTCCTTTGGCCCATCTTGTCTCGGTTCTGTCTTGCAAGGTGGACCAATAAAGTCTTAATCTATTCATTGCTATCATAACCCAAGGGGATCAAACTGGGTTCCTATAAGAAAATCTGCTTCTAGGTATGGGCTCTCCATCATCAATAATTTTTCTCATCTTGAGGGTGGTCTGTTCTGAGAGAATTTCCTGTTCCTGGAATCCAAGGTGAGTGTCTATTGAGGACAATGACTTATCTCGGTGCCCTTTAGCCTTGAAGGAGGATGAGGCAGACTAGGTGGACAGACACTCCTTGAGCGATGAACACTCCATGCCCTGTCAAGCAGGGGTCTGAGCCAAAGTCAAGGAGACAGATGCAAGTGAAGGCAGGTACCTGGATTTGGTCCTGCCTTAGTCACCTTGTGAGCTCAAGTTAGCAGTCGGTGCTTTTCAGCAACAGCGGCTTCCAGGTACTTGTTACAAATATGCCTCGCTTGGCTGGCTCTCCTCCCTGCTCAGTGTGACCAGAGTCTGAGGAGCCCTTCCTCAAGCAATAATGTGCACACAAAGCTTATCTCTAGGTCAACTTTTGGGACTCCCAAACAAAGACAAATGCATATATGGTATTTGCAGCAATGAGTCTATATGAACTAAAGGATATCATGAACTTGAGAGTCACAGTTATTCTCTATAAGTAACATTTTAAGAGATGTGGTGTTAACTGCCTTACTTTTTTTATTTTGGAACCAATACATTTCTGAATTTTATGCATCCAAATATAGAAATCTGCTCTTGCATGGCTAAATTTATATAGCAAATATCCCAAGATTCCACCAGTATAGGATTTCTTAATCAGGCCAACTTCCCTTCAATACATAAATATTGGTTTCTGAATGTAAGTATAAAGCTGAATAGGGGAGTCAGATGTCGGGGGCATGGCTGTAATCTTACCACTTGAAAAGCTGAGGCAGGAGGCTCATAAATTCAAACCCAGGCCAGTTGTGGTGGTGCATGCTGGTAGGAAATTGCTGAAGAGATGCAGACAGGAGAACCAGGAGTTCAAGGCTAGCCTGGGCTACACATCAGCAGATAAAGGTGCACAAAGTGCTGTGTGCATTTGGAGTTCATTTGCCATGGCCTGAGGCCTTGGCATGATCCATACTTGTTCTCTGCCTCTCTCAATCTCTCTCTCTCTCTCCCCCTCTCTCTCTCCCTCCCTCCCTCTGTCTTTTCCCCTTCAAATAAGCAAAATAAAAGTTGAAAAATGAGCTGGTGAGATTGTTCAGTGGTTAAAGGCACTTTTTTGCAAACTCAGTCTGGTCTGCATAGTGAGATTTTGTCTCAAAAAAAAAAACAAAAATATAGAGGAATGTAAGCATGTGAGTCTCTGTATGTGTATGTGTGTTGGGGGAGAGACTGGTAGTATATAGATAGGTGTTTATTAATCTGTCTTTGTTAGAATATAAAATGGCCCCATAATTCAAGTGTTTGAATACTTGATCCCCAGTTGGTGGCACTGTTTGGGAAGGTTCTGGAACTTTTAGGAGGTGGAACCTTGCCAGAGACAGTGTGTCATTGGGGATGGGCCCTGAGGTGTTACAGCTGAGCTCTGGTGGCTCTCCACCTGCTGATGTGAACATATGACACCATGTTTTTCACCACCATGAAACTCCCTTTTGAAACTCTTTCCTTCCCTGGAGCTGCTTCTCGTCGGGTATTTCGTCCCAGCAATGAGAAAATAACTGAGAAAGCATATATATGACTGTGTGCGTATGAAACTGTGTGGTGAGGAAGTGACAAGGATCCCGCAGATGCTGTTGGCCTTCAAGTAAGGTGGGAAATACCCCCAGTGAAACTGAAAAATACATTCTGGATTCTGGAATATTTTGCCTAATGTGTAAGAGTAATATGGTCAAACCCATCGTTATTTATTCTAAGATCCTTATTACTGATCATGTATGTGCATAAGCCACAGCAGTGGGCACAGGGAATATTATGTGAACTTGTCAGATATGGTTCCGCTTTTACTGAGCTAAAAGGTATTTTAGGGCTGGAGAGATGGATTAGTGTTTAAGGCATCTGCTTATAAAACAGAAGGACCCAAGTTCGATTACCCAGTACCAACGTAAAGCCAGATGCACAGGGTAGTGCATGTGTCTGGAGTTCATTTTCAATGGCTGGAGGTTCTGGCACACCCATTCTCTCATATTCTCTCTCTCTCTCTCTCTCTCTTTCTCTCTCTCTTTCTCTCTCTCTCATTAATTAATGGTACTTTACAATTATTTGAATTAGAAGAGAAAAGTACAAGCTGTGGAGGCCATCTGCTCATTCAAGCACTTCCCTTTTGACACTCTGGCTGGTTCCAGAAAATAAATCAGTCACTCCCTCCTCTGTGTACTTTGTGCCTGGTATATCTCTGGTCCTTTTGATGTCTTCACTGGATGTGTAGAAAATAAATCTAACCACATGTTATTGATGTATGTTCCACCCAACTCCATGCTCTGAGCTCCCTCAGAGCAGAGTGGGTCTTGTACATTCTCCATCACATTGTATGACTTCTGGCACTTTTAAAATGTGTTTTGAATGTTTGCATGAAGTTGAGAAATCAAGGGGTTGAGGTCAGATGATAAAGGGCCTTACCGTCTCATTTGAAAGAGGTTGGACTTCCTTTCATGGGCACAGGAAAGCTACAAAGAGTGTTTGAGTAAGACTGATGTATACGAGAACTACTCTTTGTGAAGGTAGCTGACCACACAGTCTTTGAGAGCTGTGATGATTAATTTCTCTAGTCGACTTAATGAGATCATCACTCAAGTAAGAAACGTGCCTCTTGGGCAGGCCTATGAGGGCATTTCCAGGAAGGATTAACTGAGGGAGGAAAACCTTCCCCAAGAATAGACAGCCTTTCTGATGGTGGCCTATGTATATAAAGTTTCCAGAAAAAGGCAGTGTCTCTTGCCTTGTCTTGCTACTTGCTAGTGAGCACATCTATCCTGTTGATGACATCCTTCGAGCACATCAGAACTCATCCTCTTCAGTCTTCCACCATGGACTGAAGACCAATGGCTTTCTGAATCCTTTCGACCCTTTATCGTCATATTGGTACTGCTGGGGCATCCAGCCTTGTTCCACGAACAGCTACCTGGTTCAGTCTCTACTCAGCCCATATCCTGTAAGCCAATTAATAGATCCCCTTTTTGTTGTAGTTACCTTTTTGTTGCTGGGACACAACACCCAACCCAAAGCAGCTGATTGGAGGGAGTTATTTTGGTTTATAGTCTTGAGGGGAAGCTTCATGATGGCAGGGGAAAACACGGATGAGCAGAGGCTGGACATCAGTGCTTGCCACAGCAGGTGGAAGAGAGAAGCAAGAGTGAGCTGAGCTCTGGCAAGGGGGAGCCGGCTGTAACACCCGTAAGCTCACCCCCAGGAACACACCTCCTCCAAGCAAGGCTCCACTTCCCAAACTGCCAACTGCTGGGAACCAAGCATTCAAAACACATGAGTTTATAAGGGACATCTGATTTAAATCACCATCCCTTTCTAATACTGTGATAGTTTGAATAATGTCCCCCAAAAGAATTAAGGGTTTATTAAAATTATTAATTGTCTCCAGGCTGGAGGAAGTGCCACTTTGGCCTAGCCTCCTGGGGGCTGACCCGTTCTAATTTGGATGTAAAATACTAGGGATATGCAAAAGAAGAGCTAGAACTGGTCTGGAGTTCCACATTTGTAAATCACAGTGTGTTACAGTGTGCTTGCTTGCTTTCTGGCTTCTGGTGGTGGGTTCTCTCTCTTTCTCTGCTTGCTTCTTTGAAAGGGGGCCAGCCTTACCTTAACTTCCCCTGGGTCTGTTACTTCAATAAATATTTTCCTCCCCCAAATCATGCCTGGTTTTGGAGATTCATCCCAGCGGCATGTGGCTGACTACAACAAATACATATCCATTCTTTTGGTCCTGTTCCTGAGAACCCTGACCAATACAATCGACTCATGTGGAGAGAGACTGGGGGCCAGAAGCCAGCTGGAATGTCACCTCCAGCAGTGCTCGGGAAAAGGACCACACTTCTTTGGTTCATTTCTTATCACTTGTGACTTAAACCAATGGAAATTGTCTCTATTTTTGCAAAGTGCATAAATTGATCCAGATTTTGAAAAGAAGAAAGGAAAAGGACCAGAAGCTAGACAGAAGCTGCCAGGAAAGAAATGGAGACCTGAAGATCTGAAAATTGACTTCAAGTGAGAGAATCATTCAGGGCGGCAGTTCACATAAACTCTCGGTTATATTTCCTGAGAATTCTCCAGAGGCATGTGCATTTTCTAGCCGCATAATTAAGAATTAGTTATAGTCTCCGGAGACTAGCTGAACACCCTAGATAATTTCTCCAGTTTTGATTTAGCAAAAGGCTGAAATAACTATGCCATAATTCCTTTTTAGTTAATGCCTGTTAGTTTCAAACTAAACGTTTAATCACTCTGTAGCCCCATGAATCACCTACGCTGCTTCTAGAAGCTTCTACATCTGGCTTTCCTCTGATAACTAGAGCCCATCTTTCATCTTTATTGCTCCATCTCCTGGAAGCTTTAATTACCAATACTGTAGACATATTATAGGTGCATTTGTTCACTAAAAGTAAATAAAATCCAAAGAAAATGAAGCACCCCAAAAATTACAAATTTTACACCAGACGTCAGGAAAGAGAAAGTTGAGGATTCTCTAGGCACATGAATGTTTTATCTCCCTGCTTGTATCTTAAAAGATGTTATAATCCTGAATCCAAACTAATCATCCATAAATGTGGGTGGATTCACATTAGCATAGTTATCATTAGAATAATTTATCTCGTGGCTTTTAAATTTCATGAATAATTTTATGTGTAACAATTCTATGCAGTCTTAAACATTTATGAGAGTCTATTACAGACCAAGCAGTGTGTTTTATATCTGTACATATTTTAAAAGTTAATCTTTTCTGGTGTGTGTTGTATAGCATGTGGTGTACATTCTCTCTCTCTCTCTTTCTCTCTCTCTCTCTGTGTGTGTGTGTGTGTGTAGATGCTTGTGTACAGGCCAATGGAGGACACCAGATGGTCTCCTCCATCACTCTATTGCCTTATTTCATGGAGACAGTTTCTCACTGAGCCTAGACCTTTCTGTTCTCCAGTTAAACTCACTGACTGAGCCAGCTCCTATGATTTTCCTTGTCTTTCTCCACTCAGGCTGGCGTTTCAGAGTTACATGGCTACACGGGACTTATTTTTTAAAGTGGATCCCTGAGTTCAAGTCCTCACGCTTATGCAGCAAGTGTTCTTAACCACTGGGCCATTCCTACAGCCCTTAAAAAGGTATGGATTTTATGGCAATTTTTATACATACATCAACTGTATTTTGATCACAATCCCCTCCAACTATCTTCTCTTGACCTCCCCTCCCTCCTCTGCTGAGCCCTTCTTCCCAACAAATCTCTCTTCTACTTTGATGTCTCTTTTTTCTGGTGTGTGGGTATGAGCCAGAGTTTAATTAGGGTTGCTTGCATGGAGGATTTCTTACCAGGGCACAAGGGTCTTCCAATGGCTATACTACCACAGAAAATGTTTAAAAGTTAGTCTTCAGAAATTCCTGAAAATGTTTTCTTTTAGTATTTTATTTATTGATTGAATTTTGATAGAGTGTGTGTGAGAGAGAGAGAGAAAGAGGCACACAGAGGGAGAGAGAGAAAATGGGCATACTAGGACCTCCAGCCACATGCACCAGCTTCTGCATCTGGCTTTACATGGGTCCTGGGGAATCGAATTCAGATCCTTCTGCTTTGCAGGCAGATCTCTTAATCGTAAAGCCATCTCTCCAGCCCCTGAAAATGTTTTTTATTACTGTGTCTATTTGACAATTGAAGAAACTGAATCAGAGTAGCTTAGTGACTTTCCTAAGAATGCATAGCTTATTATTAATTAAAAAAATAACTCTAGGGCTGGAGAGATAGTTCCATGGTTAAAGTGCTTGCCTATAATAACTAACCACCCAGGTTCAATCCCCCAATGCCCACATAAAAGCCAGATACACAAAGTGGTGCATGCATCTGGAGTTGATTTGCAGTGGTTGGAGGCCTTGGTGTACCCATTCTCTCTCTCTCTCTCTCTCACTCTCTCTCTCTCTCTCTCTCTTTCTCTCTCTCTCTCTCCTTGAAAATAAATAAAATACTTAAATAACTCTAAGCCCCCTTGCACTATTGTGTTAGTGACTTTTCTCACTGCTGTGATCAGTTACTTGACAAGAAGCAACCTGAAGAAGGAAGGGTTTATATGCCTCACAGCCTGAGGGGACACAGTTCCATCGTGATGGGGAAGGCATGGCTGCCTGCTCACATCTTGGAGGAACAGTAAACAGAAAAAGGGGAGTGCCACTCAGATCAATCTGGCACCTCAAACCATGGGATGATATCACCCACATTCATAGTGGGTCTTCCTCTCTCAGTTAATCCTATCCGTAAAAATTTGGGTGACAAACACCCAAAGGAGTACCTCACTAATGCCCTAGGTGTCCCTTAATTCAATCAAGTTGAAAACAGAGGTCAACATCAAGACCAAGTCGCCTCTCTCCAAGAGCGAACCAAATCTAATCAGCTCCAACGTAGCTCCACCACTCAACAAGAAGGTTGGAAATCCTTCTTAAAATAGGCAAAGATTATTAAATATTATTAGAGCTCTCTTCTGTGCTGTCCAGTGTACAAAGCTGAGAATATGCCTCAGTGAGGTTAACAGTTGTTATGAGCAAAAGAAACTGATTCCTAGCAGCAGACAAAATAATCATGGCCAAGCACACACATCCTAAAATCATCTCCTCTTTATAATGAAACTTTTCTCAGAAGGTTACAGCCTTCTGTCAAATGTGACCAGACAATATGACTGCAATAATTTTACAGCCTTTAATGGATTGGCTCATATGAAATCTCGTCCTCTGTAGAGTGTAAGCAATTTTTTCTTTTCATAATGACAAGTGCTTTGTTAGTGTATGAAATGGCTCAGAGCATTTAAAGATACTGAGGTAGCATCTCTACGTAAAGCTTCCTACAGAAATCTCAGAGCTCAACATTGCTGCTCGTGTTTCTTCCCTATGATGACTGGGGTCTAGGAAAAAGCAAGGAGAGCCCCAACTGGACACCGGAATGACACACTGGCCTCTGGTTCTCAGTCCATGGGGAGGGTTGAAGATGCTCATTTATTAGTAAACCTAAGAAATTAATCATCATGGATACTGTGATATTATATTTTTTACATTCTTTTCTTTATTTACTTCTTTTGTTTGTGCATGCGTGTGTGGGGGTG
>PVHP010033385.1:0-19717 GCA_004024765.1 Zapus hudsonius
TTTAATCAACTAATTAAAAAGAAAAGATGAGCCAGGCATGGTGGCACATACCTTTAGTCCCAGCCCTTGGGAGGCTGAGGTGGGAGAATCACTGTGAGTTTGAGGCCAGCCTGGGGGTACAGGGTGAGCTCCAAGTCAGCCTGGGCTAGAGGAGACCCTACCTGGAGGATGATGACTCAAGACCAGGGGCTAAGGTCAGTGTGTGTGTGTGTGTGTGTGTGTGTGTGTGTGTGTGTGTGTGTGTGTGTGTCTGTCTGTCTGTCTGTCTGTCTGTCTGTCTATCTGTCTGTGTGTATGTGTGGTTGCTATGAGACAAGGTCTTACTATGTTTCGCTGGCTGGCCTAGACTTTGTAATCCTCCTGCCTCAGCCTCCCTAGTTCTGGCATTCCAGGCATGTACCACCACACCCAGCTTCTAATATGACTTTGGTAGTTAGAACTAGGCTCTGTTTCCTAACAGCCCACCTTCTCCCTCAGAGCCCTGTCTCAAGGTACTCTTGATGGGTACTGTGGGTATCTACCACCCAGGATTCTTGGATTCCCCATCCTCCATCCAGGGCCCTATGTTTCAGCCCTCCTGAGATAGGAGCATTTGGGACAGGATGTAGCGGAGCCTAGAGAAGCCCACAGTCCTTTGGCCTCAGGGGCTCCCAAGGGGCTGCAAGCCAGGCACTGGGCCAAGCACTTCACAACATGGCATCTCTCCAAATCTTCATCCAAACAACCCTGAGAGATCTAGGCTGTGGCTGAGACCATGCCAGCTTAGGAAACACAGGCTCAGAGGGGCTCATAGCCAGTCCACGATCACACAGCCTGCTCAAGGTGAGCTCAAGGGCATCTGTTTGTCCTGCTACCCTTAGCGAGGGTCTCCACTGCCCCACATGGCACGGGGGAGCAGGACCAGCGTCAGAATGAACCAAGAACTCAACTCACTTCCTTGCTCTCTGCTAGTTAGACACAGCTCTGCAATGTCCCCCACCCAAAGCAAGGAAAAAACAATTTCTCATAGAGACCTAAGTCACAAGAGCAGGGCCACACTTCCATTATTCCTCAGTACTTTAGCCCTTGTGGGCCTTCTTCCCTAAAATATATAAAAATGACTTTATGACTGCATTTGTAGGAAGCTGTGTATTAATACTGTATCTTGCAACATTTTCTCCTATCTAAAGCCTCTTTGGTTTTAGCCTCTCTTTTAGTTTTGTTCTGATTTTAAGAGAAAATGAAATATTCTAAGGGTGTAGCACTTGCCTAGCATGGGTGAGGCCCTGAGTTTGATCTCTAGCACAGCACAAAGGGAACTATCTAGAGTTTTCTTAGGCCACTAACAGATTTTGGGTAGCTCCTGCACCAAGAAGTTGATGTCACGCAAATAGGTTGTGGAGGGGGCTGACTAGAAACAGGCACGCAGTCCTTCTGGAATCTGCCTACTGCACAAAGCCCAGACATGCATGGTCCACAGAACCAGCCAAAGCCCCCCGTGTCTTGCTCCTTCCAGTCAGGACCAGGATGGCACCATATGACCTTGAGTGAGCCACCTTGGACAGCCTGAGGTCAGAAGGAGCAGTGACACTGTCATGGAAAAGTGACAGAAGATGGCCAGGTACTACATAGTGACTCTTCTGGATTCTTCTCTGTAAACACTGTGAGCCTCTTTGCTTGCTGTAACACCAAGTGTTCACCTCAGAGGAACCCAACTTGGAACAGAGCCTAGCTGGCAGGACAGCCCTGGACACAGGAGCACCATCTCTGAACCCCAGAGTTCCTATGTATGACAAGGGTCAGTAGCAAACCTGTCATTCCACTGCCTTAGCACATGTCTGGCACTGTTATTACTGTTCTTACTGTTAATCCCAAAGGAGGTGGCCTCTTGGGAAGGGTTAGGAAACCTCCATGTGGATCACGAAACAGCCTCAGCTAGTGAGGCAGCTAACTGTCAGCATGTACATGAACCAAAACCTACTCAACAGGGTGCCCGGTACCTGTGATGGCTCCCTTTTGCCCAGTCCAGAAGCAGCCCCTCAACTTCTAGAAACTTCCAAGCCTCCTGCAGGGATCTCTAAGCAGAGGAGCAGAGAATGTCTAGGGCAGGCTCTGGAAGGCCCCCTGGATTCCAGATTAAGAACCAGGAGTCAGTAATGATAGTCAGTGTCAAGGTTTACCAGTTCACTCTTCTCCCCCAAACTGGCTCTGCCCCCCTTCATTAGGCTCCTGTGGAATCCCAGTCTGGAAAGAAGAGAAGGGAGGGGTGCTCAGAGGCAGAAGCAGCCACCTACTTGGGTCTCTTGAGCTCTACCAGCAAGGGTGTCCATGGTTCCAGAGGTCACCCGAAGCCTGGGGTCGGTGCATGTGAGTGGAGATGCCGAGAACCTCTGGCTGGGCAGGGTAACATCTCCTGAGCCAGGGTGGCTCCTTCCTGCTTGCAGTCACACGAAGGGGCTGCAGAGCACTGCAGAAACGCCCCAGGGAGGCCAGCTGGGGACCAAGAGGCTACGGTTGCTAGGGCAAGCCGAGCTGCTGCCGGCAGAGATGGGGTTGCTAGGCGACCATCTGCATTACCAGGGCCCTGACATCATCAGTAACCCGTATCTCTGCAAAAATGGCCGAGAGCATAATTCTCCACAGACAGCCCAGCTCCACCTGACCCCAGCTTCACATGCTCGGCCTGTGTTTCTGGGACCACTGGTTCTGTCATTGCACACTGGGGCTGAGACCCAAAATTTCCTGAGTTTAAAACTGCAAGTGACCATGTGCCTATGGTGTTTGTGTCGTGTGTATATGGGTACGTTTGTGCACATGAGTGAGCACGTATGCAGCACATGCTTGTGTGTGCACGGGGGAGTACACAGCCCAGTGAGTATCCACGCATGGGGATGTGTGTCACACACACACATGTGTGACTGTGTACACTGAGTCTGAGGACGCACTTTGGGGTTGTTTGAGCACAGGAGCAGGGTGCATGCAGGGCCTTTCAGGGTTAGTGGGGGATGACCCAGAGCTCTGCACAGTGGTGGGTCAAAAGCAGAGTGCAAACAGGCTGTACTAAGGAAATGGAGTGGCATCTGAGATTAGCACCTGGTTCTGGGGTATTAGGGGAAGGCCCAGAGGGCAGAACTGGGGGACATAAGCTTGGTTTTTCTGTAGGAAATGCTTTCACAAGTCAGAGGTATCTCTGGATGGGATGGACAGGTTTGCCCCTGCAGGAGGACAAGGAGGAATGTGTGGCTGCCTGCCAACGTTGGGCACATGAAGTGGAAACTGGGTAAGGGTGTCCTGAGAGCAAATTACACCCCACAGGCAGGCCTGTCTCTCTCTACCACAGCAGCAGGGTCATGCCATCCTTCTGCTCACAAACCCTCAATGGCTCCCCACTGATTCTGGGAGACCAAGTCCAAGATTGCCACAGCCTGCTTCGGCAGGCTGTGCGCTCTTCTTGCCCCTCGCCCATCCCCGGTGGAGCTCTCCCAGGCGCTCCTCATCGCCTGACCTCCGATCTGGCCTTCAGGCCTCTCTTTCTCCTCTCTCACTCCTCCCATCTCTTCCAGCCCAGGCAGATCTCCAGCTCCTAACTCAGCTCAGGCTGCTGGCCCTTCATCTGTCAGTCACTCGCCCCAGCCCTTTCCACTAGCTGCTCCCTCTGCCTGACTTCTGAACTCTGGTTTTTTTTTCCCCCTTTATTATCCACAAGTAGATACACTGAATGAGCAAATAATGTGTTGGTATCCTCAATTTCCCTCTTCCCTCTCCCCAATCAGCCGAATATCCTCTTCCATGGGCAGTCTGGATCAGTCCATGGGGTAGGGGGTTATCGATAGCCTAGGAGTCAACCTGGTTCCACACCCCCCCCCTTTGTATGTTGTTCCTGAGGGGAGCAATGTCTCTGGCATGAACTCTGGTTGAGAGAGAGAGAGAGAGAGAGAGAGGAGCTAGAAATGTAGCCCAGGCTGGCCTTGAACTCATGGCAATCCTCCCGCCTCAGTGTCCCCAAAGGGTGTTAATTCAGGTATGTACCACCATATCTGCCTTCCATTTTCTAACCTTTATTTGACCCTTGTGCATTTTAATGCTGATGTCTTTATGGATGTGAGTGGGAATCAAGCATCAATGGAGAATAGAACAGAATGCAAGGCAGCCTTAGACACTGTAGGATGACAGGTGTGTGTGTGTGTGTGTGTGTGTGTGTGTGTGTGTGTGTGTGTGTGTGTGTGTGTGTTGAAGGGGAGATAGCCTTGGCTTTGTTGTTAAAAGGCTGTGAGCCCAATGTATGCATCCACTCATGTGTCCATGCTTACATTCAATCAACATTGATTTAGGGACTACTGTGTACCAAGCATTGTTCTGGACTCAGAGGATGTGAAAATGAAAACAACAGACAGAAGTCTCAGCTCTCATGGAGGGTTTTTTGGGTGTGTGCACACACATGTGTGTATGTTGGCTGACATGACGGGGTACTGAGCAGTAAATAATCAGATTCTCAGTTCATTATGAGCACAGTGGGACCCTAGCTTCTCTTAGCCCAGCACAGAACAGAGAGACACTGGTATAGGCAAAGCCTGCCAC
Source organism: Zapus hudsonius (assembly GCA_004024765.1). Classification (NCBI taxonomy): domain Eukaryota; kingdom Metazoa; phylum Chordata; class Mammalia; order Rodentia; family Dipodidae; genus Zapus; species Zapus hudsonius. The sequence goes on from PVHP010033385.1 coordinate 4,558, forward strand.
CCAGGAGCCCCAACATCCCTCACTGGAACCCCATCCCCCAGACAAGCAACTCACGCCAGTTCCTCCTCCTCTTCCTGGTCATCCTCATCTTCTCTTTCCTCTTGAATCTCTCCCTCCTCCAAATCTCTTTCCTCTTGAATCTCTCCCTCCTCCAAATCTTCTCTTTCCTCTTGAATCTGGGGCAGCTCCCTGTATTGGGGTCTGAAGCAGGAGGTAAGTGAGGAACTGAGGAACTGATCTGGTTCTGGTCCCCCTCTCGCAACATCTTCTACTGCAGGTCCTATGACTGCTTGGAAAGGCCTGGACAGAGCTCAGACTGGAAGCCCATCCCAGCAGCCCTGGGCTCTCTCCAGCCACAAGCCTATTGTGCTGGTGGTGCTCAGTGGGCCTTAGTGATGTAGGTCGTGAACTTGAATTGTTCATCATAATATTTTGGAATCAACCTACAATAGTTTGGATCTGGAAAGTCCCCGAAAGGCCTGCATATCAAAGGTTTGTAGTCAGAACATTACAACCAGGAGGTGGTGGGACTTGGAAGAGGTGCGACCCAATGGGAGGTCTTCAGGGCATTGGGGCAGGCCCTTGAAGGGACATGGGGACCAGTCCCCTCTTTCTTTTGCTAGTGTTTCATTACCATAGAACACATTCTTTTGTTCTTCCACACACTCCCCACCTGTGCCTCATCACAGGACAGAGTAACAAAGGGCAACTGCCCAGAGACTGAAATCGTGAGCCAAAAATAAACCTTCTCCCTTTAAAAGTTGGTGATCTCAGGTATCTTGTTATGTAGTAACAAAAACCTGTCTAACACAAAGCCTCAATGTCCACCAGGGCGGACAGATTACATAAACAATGGCATGTCCAAATGATGGAATGCTATACAATGGTGACAATAATGAGAATGATCTCCATGTAGTGAATGTGGAGGAAGTCAGGATATGTTTCTACCAAATACATCAAGAAGCAAACGATTGATGCATGTAATACACCATCATCTGTGTACAAACAAACAAAAGGGGGCTGGGCATGGTGGTGCACACCTTCAATCGCAGCACTCTGGAGGCAGAGGTAGGAGGATCACTGTGAGTTTGAGGCCAGCCTGGAACTACAGAGTGAGTTCCAGGTCAACCTGGGCTAGAGTGAGATCCTATATCAAAAAAAAAAGAGGGGGGGATTGCATATGTGCCTGTGCCCAGACGCTCTGGAATGGGGCATAAGAACCTGGTGCCCATGTGCCGGTTAGGAGAAAGTGCAGAGGCTGGGGATGAGGTTTGGGGAGGCAGGTTAGGTTCTGCACTGGGCCCTTTTAAACCTGTAGGGCTCTGTGCTGCGTGTCTGGCACCTGCTGTAACAAGAACTCATTTTTTCAGGGATCTGGTTCTGTACCTGGGCATCTCCTCCATGGCTTCGCTCTCTTCTTCATCAGACAGAGCCACCTCTGTCCCCTGCCCCGGAAGACTGACTCTGTTGTACTGCTGCATGTCCTCCCAGTGGGGGTCAACCTCCTCGAGGACAAGGTCTGGCTCCACTTGTTCCATGGGGAGGATGCTGACTGCAGGGAACACAGAGAGAGGAGCCAAAGGTGGGGTGTGAGGAGGATGCACTGGCAGCCTTGAGTGCCTCAGCTCCTGGCTGGCAACATTCCCAGCAGGACTGTGAGCACTCAGATCAGTTCCTCGGGGACCAGTTGAAGCCACAGCACTCCCCCTGCCTCCTTCCATGACATCCTTCCTCTTCTGTCTTGAAACATAGCTTTGATTATAGTTAATCAAGAATTGTTCTTTTTCTCACCAGGGCCTCCTTCTCCTTGGCCCAGAGCAGAAAGAATGGTCTAAGCTCAGCATCACAGCTGATGCCAAAGGACCTAGACTCTAGACACCTTGCCACATGCAAGGGTAGAGTGACCTGGTTGTGCTGGGCTTGGGGGGATGCAGAACTGTCCATTCTCTGTCCTGAGATGCCACCCCTTGCTACAGTGTGTCCATAGGCTTAGCACTTGTGTCGGGGAGCCCTTCTCTCTCCTGGGTCTAGTGACTCCATTCTCTCAAGGGAGTTGGACTTTGTCATGAGGCAGAGAATTAGTGTCTGTCACTTTCAATATTCCTCTATGTACCCTGATCCCTGACCATGGAAACCATCCTGGGTCTGCACTCTTGGCAGAAGCAAATGTAAGGAAGCTAGGCAAGATGGAGCATGCCTAAAATCCCAGCACTCCTGAGGCTGAGGCAGGAGAATCATAATACAGTATAATCCAGATCAGCCTGGGCCACACAGAAAGACCCTGTCTCAAAAAAAAATAAATAAAAATAAAAGAGGGCTGGAGAGATGGCTCAGCCGTTAAAGCATTTGCCGGCAAAGATCAACAACCCAAGTTCGATTCCCCAGAACCCATATAGAGCCAGATGCACAAAGTGTTGCATGCATCTGGAATCTGTTTGTAGCAGCTAGAGGCCCTGGAGAGCCCGCCCATTCTCTCTGACTCCTCTTCTCTTCCTCTCTCTGCTTTCAAATAAGTTGAAAAAAGAAGTAGGTACAAGAGAGTCCCTTGAAGAATCCAAGCCCACCTTGGTGACAGGGAGAATAGAGACTTCCTGAACACTAGGTATTCCCAGGGTCTTCGTTGGCCTCAAGCTGAGCATGAATTAGTAATGGTGACTTCATTTGTTGATCTTTTTTGGTTTTTAGAGACAAGGCAGCCTAGACTGGTCTCAAGCTTGTGATCCTCCTGTCTCTACCTCCAGAGTGTTGGGATTATAGATGTGTGCCACCATACCTGGAAGATAATGGTGACTTTAAATGAATGTCAGCCTTGATTTGAGTCTTTTCCAGTGGCCTTGGATGTCATTGCTGATGGTGTAGCCTGAGGACTGTGGTGTTAACATTCCTATGTGCCAGCTCCCACACATAGGACTTACATCTGTCAACCCATTGGTCCTCACACCAGCCTTTTGGGATGACAAGAACTGTTCTCCCCATTTCATCGCCTTGTTTCTGTACTTTATTTTCCAGATGGGCAAACGCAGCCTAGATTTCCATTGTCTTGTTTGTTTGTTTGTTTTTTGAGGGAGGGTCTCACTCTAGCCCAGGCTGACCAGGAATTCACTATGTCGTCTCAGGGTGGCCTCAAACTCAGAGTGATCCTGACCCTCCTACCTCTGCTCCAGAGTCCTGGGATCAAAGGCATGCACCACCACTCCCAGTGGCCATTTTCTTTTGAGGAGTGCTTCCCATGGACCAGGCCTGAACACCTGGCTTCTGGCTACAGATGCCCCTCTCACCCCACTCAGGGAAGGCCCACGCACACCAGAACTGTTTTTCTGCTTCTCTGACACTACAAACATCCCTGGAGTTTGACCCAGCAACTCCTCCAACTGTACCCTGAGTGAAGAAGTGGACAAAGGCACAAGAGGGTCACCTCTTCACTCCTGAGCCCCTCGGGCTGCATCTGCCTGGGTCTAACAGGAGACATCCAGGGAACAGAACATTTTCCCATCCTGAGACTTTTTGGCTTCCACAGCACCCCAAAGGGGGGTGAGAACAATATTGTCCTATCTTACAGACCAAAGAGCCACCTCAGAAAGCTAAACTACTTGTTCAAGGCCACATAGGAAGTTGGTGGCAGAGCCAGGTCTCCTGACACCCATTTCCTTGGTGACAGGTGACAACACGTCTATGAGTACCTTCCTGGCACTGGGTGCCACTTCACACTGGATGCCACTCACAGTGGGTGCTGTCCCCAAGTGTCACACTGTCCTTATTCCCCAGTTTGCTTTCCTGCTCATTAGCTCTTTCTTCTTGGGTGCTATTGGGGAATGAGGCTGAGAGGCTAGTCCTAAACTGTCCCATTTTACAGTGAAAGATGCCACAGCTCAGCACCCTGGTCACCAGTCAGGAAGGGTAGAGATGGGGCATACCGGCACACAGACCTGGCAGGCCCTGCAGAGGAGTGACTGAAGCTGGGCTCTGGCCCTCTGCAAGTGTCTGCTTCCTTGGATTCTCCAAGGCTAGCTTAGGAATCCAGTGAAACTTCACTCCACCCAGTTACACTTAGCTCCTGGGTTCACTTATGGACACACCACCTTGGGGTCAGCGACTTCTCTGCCCCTAAGGCCATTGAATGAGGTTCTGACATCAATCACTGGCCACTAGCAATGGTGCAGAGAAAGGAACTCTGAGTTGGGGAGCCTGGGAATATCGGTTCTCGGTCAGTCCGCCCACCCTGACCTTAGGTTACCAGGAAAACCAAAGCTCTAGTTCACAGTTGTGAGGCTCCGTTGCTCTAATCCAGATGACACCCCCTCCACCTGAGCTCTGAACCTCACTCACCGTGCATTTCTGAACATAGGGTACCAGCAGTATTTATCCCGGAATTATTTGAGGAGGCAGGTGTCTCTGGGAAAGGTAGATTCTCAGGCTGCCCACAGCCCCAGTCATGAGGTGTGGGTGAGACATTCTGTTTTCCTTGTCCTCAATGCCTGCTCATCCCCGGAGTAAGTAAAGTTGGTCCTCTGCTTGACCACCTTCCATGACTCCCCATTGCCTGTAGCCTAGTCCCCACATGTCCTAGGTCCTTGGGGCTCTCCAATTCAAATGGTGGATCCAATACAAGGACAGATGAAAGCTGCTTAGAGGTGGTCACTGCTATTCCGACCATCTTGTGAACATAGTGTGACCATTCCAGCCAGACCTCCCCAGATTCTGAGGGAAGCCAGGCCTTCTCTGTGTGAAGCCACCTATGGAAGTGTGAGTGTAAAATGTCCCCATAGATCCAGGTGTGGTGGTGCACGCCTTTAGTCCCAGCACTCAGGAGGCTAAGGTAGGGGGATCACTTTGATTTGAGGTCACCCTGAGACTACATAGTGAATTCCAGATCACCCTGGGCTAGAGCAAGACCCTACCTTGAAAAAAAACAAAACAAAATGTGCCCATAACCTCGTGTGTTTTTGAATGCTTAGTCCCCTGATGATGACAATTTGAGAGAATTGTGGAGCCTTTGGGAAGTGGAGCCTTGCTAGAGAAGGTGTGTCATAGGGGTGAACCTTGAGGATTATTAGTCCAGCCCACTGGCTGTTCACTCTGGCTGCTTCCTCACAGCTTATTCACAGTTGCTGTGACAAGATGTGATGCCCCAGCTGTCTGCTCTGTCATGCTTTCCCTGCCATGATGAACTTCCCTTCAAAACTGTAAGCCGAAATAAACTCTTTCCTTCCATCAGCTACTTCTAGATGGATGATTTGCCCCAGCAAAAAGAAGGTAACTGCTACAACACTTGATTTTTTTCCCAAGAGTGGGTCTCACTCTAGCCCAGGTTGACCTGGAACTCATTCTGTAGTCCCAGGCTGGCCTTGAACTCACAGTGATCCTCTTACCTCTGCCTCCCAAGTGCTGGAATTAAAGGTGTGCATCATCACACCTGGCCTACACACTTGATTTTTATTTTTTTAATTAAAATATTTTATTATTTATTTAAGAGAGAGTGAGAGAAAGAAGCAGACCCAGAGAGAGAATGAGCACACCAGGGCCTCCAGCCACTGCAAATGAACTCCAGACACATGTCCCACCTTGTGCATCAGGCTTTACATGAGTACTGGGGAATGGAACTCGGGTCCTTCTGCTTTGCAGGCAAGCGCCTTAACTGTTAAGCCATCTCTCCAGCCCCACCACTTGATTTTTAAATGCCAAAAATTAATTCTGTTTTAAAAATTACTCCTTGGCATAAAGAAAGACACTAGGGGCCAGCAGAGATCTCTGAGCCCTGGCAACTTCCTTGCAGTACCAGTACCACAAGCCATGCCTATTCAGCCCACCTCCTTTTAAAACCTAAATATTGCTAGACCGGTAGTGCACATTTATAATCTCAGCAGTCAGGATGCTGAGGCAGGAGGATGGAGAGTTTGAGGCCAGCCTAGACTGAATAGCAAAACCCTGCCTCAATAAAAGAATAAAACCTAAAAACTTGTTTCAGTCTTATCCTAAGCAAGAACATGCAGTCACGGTTGAGGATCTAATTTATGTTTTTAATGTCATTTGCAATATCTTGTCACTGGTGGTTCCCTTCTTTCAGAAGGAGAGAACATGGCCAGGCCTCGGGAGAACCATTGTTGGGGAAAGTGGGTCTTGTGGAGGCATAGATGTGTTGGGCACCCCATGAAAACTGTGTGAGCTCAGCATCAAGCCTCTATGGAGCTGACCTCAGACTTCCTGCCAGGAAGGCCTCCTGCCATCTGGCCTGTATCCAGGCTGCCCATGCCTGACCTTGCCGTTGCTGTGGTCTGAATGCTATGCCCTGGCCAAGAGCCCTGAGAGGGCCTTAGGAGCTACTGTTGGAGACTCTGGTTGTCTTTGTCCTATCTGGGAGTTTGGAGGGTCACTGCTCAAGTAGGGTGGGGATCAGCAGACACTCCCCCCTGCCAAAAGGTCTTCTCTTCAGGGTATCCTTCTGTCCTTTATCCATCCATTCGTTTGTCCATCCGTGCTCCCCAGATCCCCTTCTCCCTCGTTTCAGAGGCCTCCAGCAGCTGCCACCCCTGAAACGAAGGAGGAGACAGAAGGGTGGGCATCTGGGTGGCAGGCAGAGGGATGGATGAATGGGTGGGTGGGTGAGTTGATGTGTGAGTGGGTGATAGATGAGTGAGTTGATGGGTGGGTAGATAGGTGGATGGATGAATGGATGGATGAGTGGGTGGGTGGATGGATGAGGGAGATGAATTGATGGGTGGGTGGGTGGGTGAGTGTTGTGGTTTGAATCATATGTCCCTCCATAAACTCATGTGTTTTGAATGCTTGGTGGCAATTTGGGTTGAGGAGCCTTGCTGGAGGAGGTGTGTTGTTGGGAGGTAGGCTTATAGGAGTGTTGTAACCAGCTCCCCCTTGCCAGAACTTGGCTCACTCTCCTGCTGCTGTTTTCCACCTGTTATGGCAAGGAACTGATGCTCATGCCATGCTCTCCTCTGCCATCATGAAGCTTCCCCTTAGACTGTCCACCAAAATGCTTCCCTCCTGTCAGCTACTTTATACTAGCAAGATAAGGTAACTGCAAAGTGGATGGATGGATGGATGGATGGATGAACGGATGGACAGATGGACAGGGAGGCCAGAGGATAGAACAAGGCAAGGAAAAGGACATGCACCCCTCATTCTCCCAGTTGTCCCATGTAGTGTCTAAGTCCTACCTTGTTCCCTGTGAATGGGACCTTATTTGTAAATAGGATCTTTGCAGATGTGATTAGACTAAAGATGTCACAGCAAGAGTCCCCTAGGTTAGGATGAGCCCTCAACCCAGCAAAGACATGGCCTTCTAAAGACAGAGGAGCATAGGGGTCAGGGGATACAGATGCCCAGAGGAAAAAGGCAGGTGGAGACAGGGAAGAGAACACAGCAAGAAGCCAAGGAGGCTCAAGATGAGCAGGAGTGAGGAGGTAGTCTCGCCTCATAGCCTCAGGAGGACCTGACCCTGCTGGAACCTTGATTCTGGACTCTGAATTGGGAGGAACACATCTCTTCTGTCATAAGCTTGTCGGATACATCTGTCATGGCAGCCCCAGAGACACACTTCTGAGGCTCCCGTCCCTGTGTCGGGCGTCTGACAACTGTTGCCTGGTGTCCACCAAAGACCCGCATGTTCCAAAAACTGCAGGGTAGCTTAACTAAACTGGTTAAGAAACCTGCATCCTCAAGCTAGAGAGATGGCTCAGCAGTTAAGGCACTTGTCTACAAAGTCTAACAACCTAGGCTCAATTCCCCAGTATTCACATAAAGCCAGATGTACAAAGTGGCACATGCATTTGGAGTTTGTTTGCAGTGGCAAAAGGCTTCATTCATATTCTCTCTCTCACTCTCTCCTTGTAAATAAATAAAAATATTTTTAAAAAGAATCTTGCATCCTCCCAGAGGAGCAGGGCCCAGCACCCCATGCCCAGCCTTCTGCATCATCTGGAGGGTCCCTGCCCTGTAAAATACCTTTGTTTTTGTATTTGTTTGTTTGTGTGTTTTTTAACTTCAGCCTGATGGATTAACCACAGCCAGGTTGTGCAGGGTCTAGTTTCTGCTCCACATGATTTGCCCTGTGACCTGGGCAAGTATCTCTAGTTCTCTGAGTTCTGTCCCTTGCCTTCCCCAGCAGTGTGGGTGGGGGTCCCTCTGTGGCACACTCTGGGACATGAGGAGCTCCATGAGAGACTGGGTGTGCTGTAGTGAGGCTGGCAGGCTCTCCTCCTTCCCCTCCATGATGTTGTCATGACTACCTTGAACTGTCATACCTCCCAGGGCCTGACCACTTGTCTGTGTCCTTCTAGCTTCAGAATGGTCACCTAGCTTTACAATGCTCATGAAGACCACTGGCCCAGCGAGGCAAGGGGCAGACATAGCATTGTGAAGAGAGGCCCTGACACAGGGTCTGAGGGTCTGCGTCCAGGATGGAGCAGGGCACACACAGGCCTGAATGCTGCTTTGCTCACAGCACAGACCCATCTGCCCATCACTATGTGTTGAGTGAATAAATGGGTAAATGCCTATCTACCACGTTCTAGGACTATGGAGTGAGGGAAAATCCAGTTCTGGCTTCAGTGCTCGGTCCTGCAATCCTGGGACCACATACCTCCTCAACCTACCACAGGGGAGGCCACCTCCAGGTCAAGGACCTGGAATCCCTGGCATCTGCTTCCCCGCCCCTCACCTCTCCCCACCACCTAGACTCTACTCAGCCAACCCCACACACCCAGCTGCCAGGGCCCAGCCTCCACCTCTGGGACTATTGCCAACAGGAAAAGGCCATAGACTTGGCCTTGAGACTGTTCTGTGGACAGAAGCTGAAAGCCAGTGTATGTTAGGTCGGGGGGGGGGGGGTGAGGACCAGGCACTGACTGACTCCAGCTACAAGGACAAGCTGAGCAGGGGAGTGGCTCTCAACTTCAGGTCACGAGATAACCAACTGTGTCCCCAAGTCAGACCTGAGGAAACCTAAAGCAACCCTCCCAGAGACACAAATGTCAAGTGGGGCACTTACTGGTCTGCACAACATCACACGTCTCAGAGCAGCCAGGCTCCTGCAAGGGGAGAAAAGGGTAGAGCTTCCATGGATGTTTCCCATGCCTCCTGCTCCCACCCCACAGGACCCTACAGAAGACCACTGCCTCCCTCCCAAGGCCTCTGGCTGCTCTCTCAGCTCCATCTCTTTCTCTCTGGGACCACAGCTTGACCCACCTTGACACCTCTGCTCAGGCTGGGTTCTGGTCTATAATGTCCTCTCTTCCACTCACTTTATGAAATGGCTGTCCCCACCTTCCCAGCATCTGGAAGAATTGTCCACACCCCTGCTACCCTCGTTCCTCCCCAGGGCTTTCTGTCACTGGGGCATCTCTATCAGCTAATCGGTCCTGCCACCTGCCCCCTTTGATCCTTGAAAATCTCTGAAGCTAATGCACTCTGTATCTAAAGTGATAGCAAGTGTGTGTGTGTGTGTGTGTGTGTGTGTGTGTGTGTGTGTGTGTGTGTGTCTGTCTGTCTGTCTGTCTGTCTGTCTGTCTTTACATATTCATGGTGAACAACTCCACTAAGAATCCTTCCTTGATGCTCCAAGGAAGGCCCATCTCTGACTACATGTATGGAAGTCTCCCCCACCCACACTCACAGACTGTGTGTTCCTGGCAGGTGAAGGTGGGCCAGTGTTTCCCTCAGCCTTGTGGCCACAGTGCCTGAGCAAGTATTATGCAGATACACAGGCTATGAGGCTGAGTTTCCATTGATGGATCTCTTCTTGCTATGTCCCTACCCCAGGAACCGGGGTCAGCCACTCTACCCTTATCTGAGTTCTCAAGACCCCTTCTGCCACCACCCAAGACCTCCACATACCTGCTCCCCAGCTTTCCTGTGGGGCACTGGCTGTGGTAGGGCCATCTCCAGCCTGTGCAGGAGCCACGCTACCAACCTGCAGTGGAGAAAAAGGCTGAGTCCAGAGGGGAAGCCTCCAAGTAGGGAAACTGAGGCAGGTGCCAAGCCTTCCTAGAAGCAGAGTATGCCAGAAGCCAACCCCAGCTTCTCAATCCTGAAGGCCCTTTCCTCTCCTCTCCATCTTTCCCAGGCAGCCCTCAGCAGCTGCTCAACTCAGCCCCCACCTGTTCTTAATCACAGGTGCATCTCCAGCCTCTCATGCCCCACCAGGGTGCAAGCACCCATTCAATGCCCTTTCAATGCACGTGTGACCTTTGGCTCAGCAACTCTGCTAGTGCTGATATAACCTGCACATTTATTTGTGATGTCCCAAATGCTGTGCACAAGGTGTTTGCTTGCAGAAGAAGTGTGAAAGTGAGTCTAAATGTCCCTGGGGCTTAAATAAGAGCTAGTACGTGCATAGAATAGAGTCCTATGTGGCCCTTTGCAGCTATTAGAGAATGTAGTAGAAATGTGTTTATAAAACCACCTCTGAGAGGGCGGGGAAAGCGCTCCCTCACAAGCAGGAGGTCTTGAGTTGGATCCCTGTACCAATGAAAAATGTTGCACAAGGAAACAGGTTCCTGTAACCACAGCACAGGGGAGGCGGAGACAGGAGCATGCTGGGTTTGCAGACCAGCTAGTCTACACTAATTTTGAGCTCCAGGCCAAAGAGACCCTATCTCAAAAGAGCTGGGTGGCATTCCTGAGTATGACACCTGAGGTTGTCCTCTGGTCCCCCCATGTATGTGCACACATGTGTGTGCATGCATGTACCTGCACACATACACACACAACAAATGCATTCATGCACATATATGTGCAAATAAGTCACCTCCGAGGGACTTTTTAGGCAAGCACTCTGCTACTTCTCAGTCCCTTGAGGGACATTTTTGTCTTGTTTTGTTTTGTTTTTCAAGGTAGGGTCTTGCTCTAGCCCAGGCTGACCTGGAATTCACTATGTAGTCTCAGGGTGGCCTTGAACTCACGGTGATCCTCCTACTTCTGCCTCCCAAGTGTTGGAAGGCATGTGCCATCATACCAGGCTCTTGAGGGACTTTCAGTTAAAAAAATGTAAAGCAAGGTGCAAAAGTATGCATGCAGCTTGCTATTTTGATTTATTTTTCTAGGTAGGGTCTCACTCTAGCCCAGGCTGACCTGAAAGTCACTCTGTAGTCCCAGGCTGGCCTCAAATTCACATCTATCCTCCTACCTCTGTCTCCTGAGTGTAGGGATTAAAGGTGTGCACCACCACGCTCAGCTTGGTTTGCTCTTAATGTGTGTTTTTTTTGTTATTTTGGGGTTTTTTTTTTGTACACACACGTATAGAATATTGTAGTGTGGTGTGTGATGTGGTGTGTATGAACCACATACATGTGTGTAGAGTATTGCGATGTTGTGTGTGTGCAATGTACATATATGTGTATAGAATATTGTAGTGCTGTGTATGTCACATACACATGGTGTAAAGTATTGTAGTGTGGTGTGTGGGCATGTGGAGTATTGGCACTATGTGATGCGTCTGTCCCAAATGCACACATGTGTGCCGATATGTACGCGCATGAGGCAGACAGAAAATGCCAGGTTCCCTCCCCTGATCCTCACTCACATTATTTCCTTAGATAGAGTCTCTCCCTGGGTTGTAGTTTCAACCTGGAATTGTAGTTTTTCAGTCAAGGAGCCCACAGGCCTGGGGTTACAGGTGCCCATGGGTGTGGTCTCAGGCCCTTGTGTTTGCCCAACAAGTGTTCTTACCAGCTGATCTCCCCAGTCCCTTGGTACTTGTTTCTATTAAGAGATGGGTCTGGTTATATAGTCCAAGCTGGCCTTCAGTTTGAGATTATCCCTCCTCAGTCTCCTGAGTTCTGGGATTACAGGTGAGCACTAGGAATGCTTAAAGGAAAAGTGTTCTCCCACACTGGGCAGATGGAAGGAACAGGAAGATCAAGACTTCCAGACTTTTTGAATTTTCTCCCCAGAGCACATGTTAATTTTCTAATTTGATAAAAGAGCTTTGTAAAGGTTGGGTTTTGCAAGCAAGTTCCTCTAAGTGCTGAGCCATCTCCCCCACCCCAAGGTTGGGTTTTGGACTGAAGCAAAGCACTGGTCCTGCTCCCTGTGGCATTTCGGGGCTCACCTGGCCGTGTCCCCAGGTGGTGGCAGGGAGGAGGTGTGGAAGCCAGGCTGGGTCTCTGCAGCAGGCTCCTCCTCTGGCTCCAGGGCACCAGGACTGGGTAGGGAGGGGCTTTCTGTGGGCTCGGTCTCCACAGACAGTACTGGCGGCTCTGAGTGGTGGAAAGAGCAATGTACTAAAGACTCCACAGCAGGGCTTCAAGCCTCCCAGGATGCAGGGGGGCAGATTCGAAGCCCCTCAGGACCACCCCAAACAACCCTGCTAGTGTCAAACAGGAAGAGAATGGAGATTTGACTAAGACCTTGAGGGGCAGCCAGCCCAGGCCTCTGACAGTCCAGCTGGTACTAGAGGGTTCAGTGCCCTCAGCCAGCCCTGAAGTCCTTCCTCTCCTGGATGAGAACTAAGATCCCCACAATCTCAGCTCCCAACCCAGCCTTTGACTATCCCAAGCAGCCCGTCCCTGCTCCCTGCCCCTACCTGGGTCCAAAACCGCTTCCACAGGCTCAGCTTTCCAGGCCTGGATGACAGAGGACAAACAGGGAAGTGCGTCACGGTCAAAGCCAGCCCTATGCACACCTCACCCTGCCCCTTGTGCTCCGGTCACAGGCTGACTGGTGCGTGTGCGTGTGCGCGCGCGCGTGTGTGTGTGTGTGTGTGTGTGTGTGTGTGTGTGTATGTGTGTGTGTGTATGATGGGTAATGTTCATTGCCCACCTGACTGGATTTAGCATCTCCATAGAAACACACCTCTGAATGTGGGTGGCACCACCCATGGGGTCACCATCCCAGACTGCATAGAAAGAGGATCAGCTAGCTGAGAACCAGCACTCAACTCTCTGCTTCTTGACTATAGATACAAAGCGGCCAGCTCCCACCACCACGAGTGCCTTCCCCACCCTAAGGGACCAGATCCTCTCGAATCCCTTTCCTAAGCTGCTTTATTATGTCAATAAGAAAAGTAACTATACAGAGGCTCTGCTCTGTCCCCAAACCCTCCAGCCCCATGACTGATGCTGCAGGAAGACCCCAGCGGGATCTGAGGGATGGGCATCGCCTGCTGGAGTAGGCAGCTCCCTGAACCTCTAACCTGCCCAGATGGTCTTCTGCCTGCCCTCTGACTTTCTACTCACCTCGGAGGGCTTGGGGGGCTGAGGCAGCACTTTCTCCAGGTTATGCTCCAGCCACCTGAGCAGCCATGGGCTGAGCCTGTGGGGGGACCAGAGGTCAGCAAGTAAATGGTCTGAAATCAGGGTCACCCATACTACCCTGACTGCCCACTGGGCATCCGGGCCTGGCAATACCCTAAGGAAGGAGTAATGAATGAATGAATGAGTGAGTGAAGGAATGAATCAATGGGGGTGCCTGGAGTCAACATTGGCTCAACTCATTAAGTAGATACTTCAGGCTTACATTGAGGACACAGAGACCAGAAAACTTCTCAATTAGTTGGCAATAGCAGCTAATTAATGACTACACAAATTCCTAAATTTCTAGTTTTCGGGATTTTTAAAAAAACATTTTGTTTTTTATTTTATTTATTTGCAAGCAGAGAGAGAGAGAGAACATGAGAGAGAAAGAATGGGTACACCAGGGCCTCAAGCCACTGCAAATGAACTCTAGATGCATGCACTACTTTGTGCATCTGGCTTTTCGTGGATACTGGGGAATCACTCTTGAGTCGTTTCATTTTGCAGGCAAGTGCCTTAACCACTGATCCATCTCTCCAGCCCAGGATGTCTGACCTGGAACTCAATAGCCCAGGCTGGCCTCAAACTCACAGTGATCCTCCTACCTTAGCCTCCTGATTGTTTTTGAGGCAGAGTCTAGCTGTGAAGCTTCATGTGTAGTCTTCCTGTCTCAGCCCCCACAGTGTTGCCATGACAACCATGTGTCATCATGTCCACATTGATTTCCGGCTTTTCTTAAAATTCCAGGGGCTCTGACCACACTGAGCCTGCAGTTACACTAGGCAGAGGTGGTTGGAACTGAGCAGGGCTCTTTTCCTAAATTGGGTGCCTCCAAGTGTCCCTGTTCCCACCGGCCTGATATTCTCATTGATGAGTCAGCTACCCTGGAGAAGTCAGATGCTGTGAGGCAACTAAGCACCCAGATGTCTCCACAGTGGTCCAGGCTCTGCTTCCAGGCACCATGGGAGCCCCCATGAAGCCCTCCCTCTATGAGGGGTTTTATACACTCCTCCCTCTTCTCAGAAGTGCGCTCCCAGAACGTCCAGTGAGCAGCAAGAGAACACTGTTCCCATTCTACTGATGTGAAAAGTGAGTTTCAGAAGAGGGAAGAGGTATGATTTTGGCCACACAACGAGGTAGCAGCAGAACTTGGCCCTAAACTCAGGTACTGCTTGGCCCACCACATACACTACAGACAACTTTGACACTCAGTGACAGGAACTTACCCAGTGTCTTGGGCCTCATTGGAGCTATCTGCAGAGCCTGCAGGTAAGAAAACAGAAAAGGACAGGAGACAGGAATAGGAGAGATGACAGGGTGAGCACAAAGTTGCAATGAGGTATCTCAGAAGTCCCGGATGCACTCTAGTGACTACAGACAGCGGCTGACTACTGCCCGTCTCAAAAAGCTAGAGAAAAGGACTCCATGTTTTCACCAAAACAAAAATGATAAATGCTCAAAAAGATAAATAAATTGAACCTGATTACAAATGTATGCATTGATGAAACATCACTGGTACCCCCATTAAGATGAACAATGTTGTATTTTATGAATCAATTGAAAAAAATCAATGGGCCGGGGAGGTGGTTCAGTTGTTAAAGGCACTTGTTTACAAAGCCTGTTCACAGTGTAATCCATGTGCATCCAGGTAAAGCTGGATGCAAAGTGGTGAGGCCTAGGACAATGGGAATCTAGAAGAATCCGAAGCTCACAGACCAGTTGGTCTAATATGTGCAGCCAAAAGAGACCCGTCTCAAGAAAGGAGGGATGGGCTGAGGAGATGGCTCAATGGTTAAAGGCATTTACTTGCAAAATATGCTGGCTAGGGCTCAATTCCCCAGGACCCATGTAAAGCCAGACACACACACACACACACACACACACACACACACACACACACACACACACACAAA
>PVHP010033386.1:0-19702 GCA_004024765.1 Zapus hudsonius
AAAAAAAAAAAAAAAAAAAAAAAAAAAAAAAAAAAAAAAAAAAAAAAAAAAAAAAAAAAAAAAAAAAAAAAAAAAAAAAAAAAAAAAAAAAAAAAAAAAAAAAAAAAAAAAAAAAAAAAAAAAAAAAAAAAAAAAAAAAAAAAAAAAAAAAAAAAAAAAAAAAAAAAAAAGAAAAGAAAAAGAAAAAGAAAAGAAAAGAAAAAGAAATACATGTGGAAGGGAAAATCGGTGATTAGAACAGAGACACAGATTAATCTCACAACCATAAAACATTTCTTAATATGGGAGTTCATTAGTGAAACTTGGGGTACATATCATGATAGAGTCATTTCTAGCGTGATGCAGAATGGCTTTTTCAAACACAGAAACACAAAACAATGTCTTTTAACAAATTCCTTGCAATGTTTTGGCTATTTTATTTTGTCAGTGTATCCAGAAAGGGACCCTATGCCCAGGAAGGTGAGGATGTGAAGAAAGGAAGCAAATCAAATCATAAAAACAATAAACAAGCAAGAGAGAGGGGAGCCAAACATCTCAGAGGTCAGAATACATCACATGCTCAGATGTTTGCTGACAAGCTGCAATAAGAACAAATTAAAGTTCAGTGTATCTATAGAAAAATAGAGTGTGACATGTCTTAAATGTCATGACTATTAAGCTTTATCTTTAACATATCGAATCATGCCCTTGATTTTTCTAGCATTTTTCTCTTAGTGTATATACTACAGTAAACATATTAATCACACATTAGACTAAAGGAGAAAGTTCAACAGTTTCTATTGCTCCTACTAAACTGGCTTTGTTCTCTGATTATAATGCAAAAAAATAATAGTAAGGAAAACAAAGAGAATCCTTTTATTTAGAAATACTCCTAAATAATAAAGTGATAACATGTACATGAAAATAGAGTGAAAAGGAATTAAATCTGAATAAACTATGTATGATATCTATTTGGCATTCAAGAACACTTTTTATAATTTTAAAGATATTGCTAATGAAGAAACTATGAAAGTTATGCTGCTTTAATTTCTTTCTTTAAAAAGAAATCTAGAAAAAGAAACAATTACTCCAAAGGAAATGAAATAAAGGGTGCTAATGAACACAAATAGTTTAAAAGCATTGAAAAAAGTAAAGCAAATTAATGGAAAATAAAGGAGCTAAATAGAATGACTTTTAATCCCAGCATTTGAGAGGCAAGGGGAGAAGAATCAAAAATTCAAGGTCCTTCTTGGCTACATAGCAAGTTCAAGGCTAGCCTGGGCCACATCAAACTTGTCTCAATGAAAATGCAATAAGCTACTTATTGGAGGGGAGGGAATACTTTTATAAAGACTATTACATTTGGCAGGTACTAAGAAGGAATAAAAAAGTGAGAGAATTCAGTGATAAATATTAATAAGGCATATCAAATTTGATATACTAAAAATAATATGTAGGGATTTAAATATGTAGCTTTAGGCATCTCTGATGTAATTCCGGTTTAAGACTGTCAGTCATTTCTTTGCTGCAGATCACCTCATTTCTAAGTTTTTTTTTTTTTTTTTGAGGCTCCTCCTGCAGGTCCTAAGGACCAGTAAGGAAAACAGAGAACAAGCCAGAGCCTGCTCTGTTAACTTCCACATCAGAACTGATATGCAGTTCTCAGAACATCAGATTTACTGACAGTCATCTTGCTGGTGTTCTGCCCTTGTCCTACATAGCAACAATCTCTTACATCTCCACACTGAAATGAACTCATGTGAACCCGTAGCATCCTTCTCCTGACAGCTAAGTCTAGAAGGAACTTGGAGGCCAAACGTTTGAGCAAAGGCTGTGTGGTCATTCATTTGCATTTTCTTATTTCTACATTGTTTGCTCATGATTAATAATAATAGCTACTTAGGAGTATTCTTTGGTCTAAGTATAAGGTGTATATTTTTGGTAAATGTGGCCTGAAAATAACACATCTGGAAGTTGACCAAGAAATCTTGCTAACTTTGCTTATTAACATTTTTTTTAGAGTCCACTCTTCATTCAGTCCCAGGCCTTTTTATTTTCCCAAGGACTTCTACTTGTAATTTGTGTAATCTAGGTTTTAACTATTCTTCAAAGCTGTACATGAAAACATGCATGTAAATACAGTCTATTATAAAGTCCACTAAATCCTGAGAACACTGCTGATCAGAGTTACCTTAACACCACCTTTGCCTTGTCTCCTTGGTTTTGTTTGTAATGAATGTAAATAGTTAACAATATGCTAAATTGTTCCCCAGTGATATAATCACTCTGCCTTCTTAAAACTACTGCTTAACAAGGAGAAATTATCCACTACAATTTATTATATAGGCACTCAATAGTTTACCAATGTCTCACTAAATTTGGGAGCCTTATAGAAAACCTTTGTTCTAAACTTTGTTTTCCTGTGTTAATAAGTTGACAAAATTTTCTATAAAAATATGTATAATTTACATTTTAGCATGGAATTACTTAAAGATAAGCTATAATATTTAAAATTGAAGTATAACTTTGTACATTTAAAATCTCTATACTGAGGCTTTACAATTCGGGAAAACAACAAAAACGGAATTTTTAGATTCAAAAGGAGCTATGGAAATAACATTCTTTATTTTACCTTTTACATGAGGAAAGTCAGACAGAAAGTTATGGGCTCATTTCATGTTACATCTCTACTTAATGAGGCGGCTGAGACTTTATCCTCTTGGGTCTCACGGGTTTTGTCTATTGTCCTTTTGAGTAGTTTACCTTCCCTGCATGTTTTTGCTTCATCCCACTGTATAATGAGGTTTTAAAAGAAGAAGCAAGTCTTCTAGTTTTATTAGATCTCCCTGCACAGCTGTAGTCTGAACAGTAAGAATTCAATATATGTCCACTTATTGAATACCTGTGATCATGCAGGAAACAAAAATGTTTTGCTTTTTGTAAGGTAGAAAGTAACAAGACAAATGTGGTAGTAATAGGAGAGGTCAGACTTAGCCACAAGAAAACTATGGAAAGATGACTTCATACAATTTATTTTTAGGTACTAATGGCAATTACTGAAAAGTGAAGCCTTTCCATAAATTATTAATCATGGAAATGAAAAGGACAGGCAGATATATTTCAAATAACAAATGGTCCTGATAAGGTAAAACCTGGTGGGCATTCCAGACTACTCATTTCCTACATGATATAGTTTTGTATAAACTAGATGTCCAGTGAAGTCAGTTTTACTCCATAATATATAAATAGGGCTCCTTAACATGTTAACCCCTTTCCTGTTAATATGCAGTGCTCTGTCCAGTATATATTATTTCCCTCAGACTTATATTATCAGTGAATTAAACATAGCCAGAAATAAAATCTAGAGTCTGAAATTACCTTTGGCAATGTAAAGATCATTCCCTTAGCTATATCATATTATATAGAAAACAGATTTGACCCATAGGATTTTGCCATGGATCCCAGTTCCAGCTAAGGGTTCCTTGTCACCAAGCAGATCTCTTAGACAATCATTAAGCTGTTGATTAACATCCTTGGTTTAGTGCCACTATTGCACAGATGAGCATTTCTTGACTTGCTGGTTTCTTCCATACAGCCCTGTGTTAAGCATTTGTGTGACAATTGTCTATATTGTATATAAGTGGTCTCTGCTTTCTCCAAATATCATTGACCAATTTCCTCTGGCAGCTCTTGCAACACCTTCCAGTGCTACACATGCTACCAGCTCCACCCATTCCCACCCCTCTCCAATTCTTTCCATTCCCTTTTACAGTCTCTCAAAAGAACCCGGGCTCCTAGGGGAAATCCCCACTACGAGAGAGCTATAGAGAGGCTACATCCATTAGACTCTGGCCAAAATTGCAATGTTGTCTCATTTAACCTATGTTGATCTCACACTACAATGTAGATTCTGTTTGTATTTTGCAGAAGGCAGTGAGAGAGCAGGGGACAACTCAATTCCACTAACAAGCCAGGTGACTCCCATCCTGGCAGGAGACAAATCACACCTGACCCTCACATAGGGCCCAAATGAAACCTATGAGAAGGTGAGACAAACAGGAAAACAATCACCACAGCAAGTCTGATAACCCATGAAAGGTCAATGGAGACAGACACCACCAAAGATACCCATCTCAACCCAGGGCAAAGATCTAGAGATACTTAAGATCTCAACAACAAAGCAGACTCAAAACTCACCCACTAAAACTCAGGGATCTGAGCAGAAGAGGGGGCAGTAAGAATTTAAGAGCCATGGTGGGGAAAATATCCAGAGACATGACCCACCTCAGCAACAATACCAAAAAAGGGAAGAAAAAAAACTGGCTACCTTTGGTACAGTTCATACCCCCTATCCTATTGGCAGATCCAGTGTGTGCACGGAGGAAGGACCCCAATGGGTAGGGGACAGAGAGGAGGGAAATGGGGACACATTCACAAGATTTGTTCATACAATGTATATTCATACGTATTCATAATAAAGTTATAAAAAATAAAACAGATTTGCCAAAACATTTTTTTTATATTTCAAGCATAAAATCTGAGAACTGAAATTAATAGATGTTATCCATATTGGCTAATAGATATGGTGAGTTATCGCTAAATAATTATGGAATATTCCCATCTTATAACAGGACAATGTTCATTACAAACATGAAAATGTTCCCAATTCATTTTCTTTGCTTTACTTTATTTTACATAAATCATTCTTACATCTCCTGCAAGCAAGTGGCCGAAAGTTTCCAATAAATATGGCTAAGTGATGAAACAAATTACTGGGTCAAGAGTAATTTAAAAAAATGTTTCATGATTCTTATCATATATGCAAATACTCAGATCAAACCAGTACCACCAAAGGTTTTATCTTCCATTTTCAATGCAATCACATCTCCCCTAAATATGAAAAGGACCAGTTATAAACAGATTGGCCAATGAGATGATTTACTTTCTGAAGAAAACACCTGAAGCACCATTTCATATTTTAAAGCAAAACAGCAAGCTGGGGATTTGATTCACTCAGTAAAGACTTGCTATGCATGCACAAGGACCTGAGTGCAGATATCCAGTGTTCATGTAAAATGCTCAGCATGTTGGCAAACAGCTGTTACCTCAGAATTGGGGGAGCAGAATCAAGAGGATCCCTGGTGCTTGCTTATTAATTTGTCTAGCCAAATGGGTGAGATCCAGGCTGAGTGAAAGACTCTACATCACAAATAAGGTGGAGAGTGATTGAGGAAGACCTCCACATTCAGGTGCAATTTATGCATGTGCACAAAAACACACATGAACACTACTCATATGCAAACACACATGCATACATACCATATGCACACACATGCAAACAAATGTAAAAAGAGGGAGGGGCTGGAGATATAGCTCAGTGGGTAGAAGTGTTTTCTTAACAGCATGAGGGGCTTTAGCCCCAATCTTGTGGGAGTAGAGGCTATGGAATTACTGATATTTCAGAAAAAAAATGTTTTCCTCTGTCATCCTTGGGGCACAGAGTAAGTGCATCTGCATGTACATGTTCAGACTCCATACACATACCACAAATACTACACACACACAACCACACACACACACACACACACACACACACACACAATATGAACAACATTTCCAAAACTAACTCTATAGATTCAGAAAAATAAATATTTTTTAAAAGTAATTATTTTTTCCTTTTTTTAAAATTGTAACTTTGTATGGACAAATCAGAAATTGTACCATTTTTACCCCTCCTCTCCCCCATTCCACTATGGGTCCTCCTCAGTGGGATTGCTGGCATTCACTATGGGGTTATTGGTTATGAGCTTTGGGAGCAGCAGTCAGTCAATATGGGGGTGGGCAATGTCTCTGGATATTCCCTCCCATTCTTTGGCTCTTACATTCATTCTGCTTCTTCTTCTGCAAATTTCTCTGAGCCTTGGTGGGTGTGTTTTAAATCCATTTTAGTACTGAGCTCTCAGAATCTTCTGGATTTCTGCTTTGGTGCATTTTGAGTGACCTCAGTGTCCATCACCATCACCCTTGGTTATCATGCTCTCCATGGAAGCAGCACTCTCGTTCATCTCACCAATTCCTTTGTGGTTTCACCTGAGCCCTAGTGGTGTGTGAGCGGTGGATCATCTCTTGCCAGGAAGTCAGCTATCATTTCTTGTCTAGTTGGTAGATTTTGGTTATCCTCAGCTCTGGCTGCCTTCTGAAAAAGAAAAACAGAGTCTCCAATGGAGAGTCAGATCAGCATGGGCTAAATGGGATATGCAGTGTTAATTTAGAGATATGCTGATGGTGTAGTCTCTCTTTAGACCCAAGATTAGTGAGACATTCTCATGGGTGTCCAGATTCTTGGTCTGCCTGGGATTCTGCTGCGGTTCTCAGTTCCAGCTATGGGTTCCTTACCACCAGATCTCTTAGCCAATCAGAGAGCCATTGGGTACACAACTAGGCTGGGTGCCACTATTGCAAAGGTGTATAGATCTCGTCATGCAGGTTGCTTTCATATATCAGTCTTCCTACTTGTTCCCAATGATGTTGGCCATATTCCCCCCAGGAGCTCATGTAGTGCTTTCCAGTACTATATGTACTCCCCATCTGGGAACTGGCTTCACTTCAGATTTCAGCCTGATCTCTGGATATTTTGTGTCAGCAGCAGGTGGTGTCTTCAGCAATAGGGTCTTATCTTTTACCTCAGGTGGGTCAGGTCATCAAATGCTTTGAGAGAAGACTCTTGTTTTGGTGAACTCACATGTCTCTCTGATCAACAGCTCAATGTGGGTAGTAGCTGACTTTTTGGACTGGGTGTATCCTTAATCATCAGAGAAATGCAAATTAAAACAACTATGAGATTCCACCTTACTCTAGTCAGGATGACAATCATTAAAACATCAAATGACAGAAAATGATGGGAAAAAGGAACCCTAATTCACTGCTGGTGGTAGTGCAAACTTGTACAAGCACTATGGAAATCAATATGGAGATCTCTGAAAAAGATGAAAATAGAGCTATCAACTGACACAGATATTCCTCTACGGGGCATCTACCCTAAAGGCTCCACTCTTTCATAAAGAGACCTTTGCTGAACCATGTTTATAGCTGCTCAATTTATAATAGCTAAGAATTGGATTCAACCTAAATAGCCATCATTGGATGTGGTACTCATAACACTCCTGCTTAAGATTTTTTTAATGTTTTTAAAGAAGAGTTGCCATTTTGTTTCTAACTATAGAAACAGTGCATGCTCACTATTCAAAACATAAAAACATAGAGACCATAGAGAAAAAAGAAAAGTATTAAGAAGCAGTCAACAAGAATTTCTAAATCAGGAAACTCCAAGTTCGCTACTCTTAATAATGTCAGCTCTCTTTATTCTAACTCCTGTAAGCTTTTACATTTCCAATGAGATGAACACAGATACCATCCATTATATTTTTCCAACTTTGGACATCCTCAACTTTACCAACATGCTGCTTGTAATATTTTCTTCATGGTATTCTTGGATTAATCTGTATTGTCTGAAAAATATCATGCCTTCATATTTATCTAAATTGTAAAGATTAATGAATATATTGGATATGTTGTGATTGTAATTTTGCTCACTACCAATCTTAAAGTTAATAGAAGCAGAGATTTGAGTAGTGCAGTATCCTTTGGAATGTTCTACGGGCCACCTCCTTCATCTGGTTCTGAAGAGCAACACTGACAAACAGGCACTCAAATTTGCTAATCAAACTTTATCAGCAACCGAGTCCTTCTGTTTCTGAGGGTTTTCCATACTAAACCTTGTCCCAAAGCTAGCATCCAGGAGATTTTCTTTATGACATGCGACCTATTAGAACATCAGTGCATTTTATGTTTTATGGAATTACGCTATCATCCAGCTCACTGACACGATATGTTCACTCAAATTAAGGAAGTTGAACATTATTCAGCTTATTGTCAATAACATAAAATAAAGATTATTCTCAAAAGTACCTAATAATAACTTTAATATTTAATATTTTATGTGAAATAGCTTAATGATAGTACATCAGTAGAAATGGACTTCATAATTATGTCTTAACATGAGATCATCCTTGTCATCAATCAAACCATAGAAATATGATTTTTAAATTTATTTATTTGTGTGTGTGTATATATTAGTGGTTCTTGCCACTCTAAATGAATGCCCATCAGCTTTGTGTGGGTGGCTGAGAAATTGAACCTGGGCTGGCAGGCTTTGCAAATAAGTGGCTTTAACCACTAAGAAATCTCCCCCACTCCAAGGAATATTTTTGAAACATATATTGAATAATGCATTATTGTATTTGTTATAGATCTCACAAGGAGGATATTGTACATTAGAATGTCTTTCTATAATGAGCATTGTACATAAGATTTCATAGAAAAACTTTATTTTAAGCATCAGTTCCATAACATTTACCTTCTCACTGATAGTATGCCTAAGTATTTATTTTGCTGTTTTTCTTTTTTGTTTGTTGTTTGTTTTGAAACAGATCTTACTATGCACATTGACTAACCTGATACTCAATTTGTAGACCTAATTGTTCTCAAATTTGAGGCACTTTTCTGCCTCAGTCTGCCAACATCAGGTGTTGCTATGTGATGTCAGCTGGTGAGTCTGGATTTTATCTTGATATGAAGCAAATCAAACCACAGCCTATGTCTAGTGAGCAGTAAGATCTCGGATGTGAGTCTCTAGCTGTGGTCTGTAAATCTCTGACTCTGTTACAGTTTCATACTTGATTTTCCTTTAATTTCTTAGCTGTTCACTTTTGTTTCATTGTATTTATTATTGCAAGCAGCTTCATTTCTTAGTGAAATAAATGTGCATTACCAATGTTTGTTTCATTAGTCTTAATTTTTAAAGGGAAACCTGGGGCTATTTTCATCTAAATCTTTTAACCATGTGCACATGTGTATTTTAGCACTCAGTTATTTCATTCAAGAATAAAGATACACTAAATTTATTATAATAGAATTTTTATCTGCTTTTTTATTGAGTTGGAGAACAAAAAATCATTTGAAATACTTCTATTTTTCTTTTAGCTCAAAGATTCTTAAGGATTTCTCAAGCAAATGTAAGAAATAAGATAAATAAAGAGATTTCTAATGGGAATACAAATTAATAAAATATAAGAACCTTCACTAATCCAGTTTAGAAAATTAGTTCTTAAGAAATCTCTTGGTAATCCACTTTTCAAACCTCTCTGGATTATTCAGTAATAATATAAACTTTGTATTGGTCCCAGAGTAAGTCACCTCACTGCACCATGGTTTGGTGTTTAGCTTGTAATTAAGCACTTGTAATGTTTGAGAATGTTCTTAGCCACATATTGCATAACTTTTCTCTTTCCCTCAGATGAGTATTGTGGAATGCCAGCATGAGTCACAGAGTTCCAGGACAAGCTATGTTACATAGTGAATGGATCAGCACTATCTTAGCCTCTGTTCTGCTTAGGAGACAAAGTTGAAATTATGTAAATTAATCCACTTTGTCATTCTTTGATTTCCTAACTTGGCTTTATGGGTTTAAGGATGCAGATACTTCTGAGAAAGAAAAACCATGGGCAGATTTTTTTTTGTATGGACATTATGGACATTTATAAATTATAAAGGTGATGTTCCATTTATTCAGGGAAGTAACATATTTGAAGCAGAATTAATGCATGCCTTATAGCACTTAAAAAGGATTTGCATCTGATAATCTAATTTAGGTGTCTTATTTTATAGTTGAAATGGTTGGCCAGGAAGCTAGTTTTCCCTCAAAGTCACTGTTACTTATTACTTACTTGAAAAATTCCCAAGACAGTTTCAAAGGAGAAAAGATTTACTTTGACTCATGATTTCAGAGGTTTCCATCTGTCCTAGTCAGCTGCAGGCTGCTGGGATGAATCTCCAAACCAGGCACATTTTGGGGAGGAAAGGATTTATTAAAATAACAAATCCAGGGGAAGTTTCAGTATGGAGAAAGAAGCCACTCCCCTTTTATAGATCCAAGCAGAGATACAGAGGCCCATCACCTCCAAAGCAAGTAAGCACACTGTATCTAACTAAAACAGCAGCAGAACTGCCAGACTTCAGCTCCCTTTGCATATGTATAGCTGGAATTTTACATCCACCTCAGAATCACCAAAACCTGGCTTAGGTGACATCTCCTCCAGCCAGGCAACTGCAGACAAATCTTTAATATATTTTTTAGTCTATTGGGGGACATTTAATCAAACTACTACATCATCCATATGAGCTGCTTTCATTGCTTTAGGACAAAGACAATACCAAATCATGCTGGATAACAGTCCATGAGAGATTAAAGCTGTTCACTTCATGGTGGTCAGAAAGCAGAGACAGAAAGAGGCAGGTAGAGTATGTCCTCGAAGAATGGCATTTCTAGTGAAATACTTCATCCAAATAGGCCCTTTTTTAAATATTTTATTTTTTCATTTTCAAGCAGAGAGAGAGAGAGAGAGAGAGAGAGAGAGAGAGAGAGAGAGAGAGAGAGAGAGCGCACCAGGGCCACCACCTTGTGGGACTGTCTTATGTGGGACCTGGGGAATTGATCCCTGGGCCTTAGGCACTAGAGGCAAGTGTCTTAACCGCTGAGCAATCTCTCCAGCCCTAAGCCCTTATTTTTAATGTGACCACCACTATCCAAAGCAGGAGAACACCATTGTGACCAAGTTTTCAACACATGAGTCTTTGGGGGACATTTAGCATTCAGAACATAATAGTCACAAAGTATTAGGAAATGCTAGAACTCACTGCAAAGCTCACCCCTGTGCATAGGTGATACACAGACAGGAACCAACCCAAGTAGTGGATATAAACAAAATCCTTTCTCTCCTCTAACTCACAATGTCCATGGGAGAGAAATGCCAAGGGCAGATCTACATTGAAGGTGGAATCCCATTTTTTCCCTGTTTATTCTATTTCTACTGTGATTCCCTTCAATCCTAGTAGTAAGATTCAAGCATAGATTTGGTGGTTAATATAGATCATGGGCAAGCTAACAGCATTTTTATCATAGGGCTGTTACTAAAGAGATTGAGCCTAGCTAGATCAAGGCAATGGAATACTCCCAGGAATCCAGCTATTATCAGTTGTCTCTTCTGACTCTAAAGTAGAATGACACATTCATTCATTCCCTTCCTTTATGACTTTTTAGTGCTTTCCTTTGAATGAATAGATTCCCATCTCTCCAAATTTGAGCTCAGTTATGATTTTCCTGGACAGTATGTAAATGAGTATAGTGTGTGCCACATTTATTCAAGGTCGTACAATTTGTTTGCTTGCTTTACCAAGGCTTCAATATATCTGCACCTCCATCAAATCTTCCTGGGGATGAGAATGAGGGATATTTGGAGGAGTTATAAGTGAAACTTACAGCGTGAAGAATGTCACTCCAGCTCACATCCAGGCCTATGAGTAATACAATGGGCTGTTTATTCGGCTTTAGTGGAAAACATAAAATTGTCTATTCAGTATTAATTTGCTAACTTTGGCCAAAGATAGCTAAAATATTATTTTGGAGTATCTTATCCATAATCTTACATATTCTCTTTCTAGCACATTTATTAAGATATTACATAAAAAGTTTAAAGCCAAAAAAGATGAAGCTAACCTAAGAATTTATATCTGTCAAACACATGGAAGTTGATATATTAATCAGTGGGGTATTTTCATTGTATTTTCTCTCTTCTTTCCTCCTACAGATGGACTCACACTTCTCGTACCAAATAGTTTTCCTTTTAGTGCCTTGAGGCTTTACCTATACTATTTCCTTTCAAAATGAAAAGACCAAGAACAAATTAACCAGTTTGGTTAACAAGGTTTTCCCTGAAGAACAGGACAAAAGAGATTAGGCAAAGCAGAATTCTCTTTTGTTAGATGGAAAGAACAGCATGTCCACTTTTCCACTGACTTTCCATCTTAGACAAAATTGGAACATCTCTGCTCCCTTACTAGTCATTCAGTGACCAAATGTTATCTTAATATGAAAATTTTTAGTTTACTTCCCTGTAGCTTGTATGCTTCTGTATTTTACTGAACTTTAATTATAAAAATAAATTTCATTCTAAGGTAAACACTGAGGTTTCAAGATGAACATGAACAACCAAATCCTCTCCTCCCATAAGATCACCATAGAAGGAAACAGAGTTCAGTTCTCTGTTTGTTCTTGGAAATGTTTCTGTGGAAACCCATATGACTTTCTATTTTCTCTACAACATGAATTTTATTATTCTCCATTGTAAGATGTGCTTTTCTCCTTCCTTATGTGGTATCATATGAGTAAATAACAAGTAAATAAATGTTTATCTTCGTTCACTTTAAATATAAATAACCATATACTAGTGCATATATTTATGAAAAATTCTTCAACCAAGTTTTCTTAACATTCAACTTATTTCTACTTTTTAATGATGTCAAGGGCAAAGCAAATCAAATATGTGAACATATGTGATTGTCTCTAGACACAGGCAAAATTACACAATTAACTATATATGGTATTTCACACTACAAAAAAGTGTTTGCACTCTCTTTTGATTGATCTTTTGATTATTTTCATTTATTGAGTCAGAGCTTCTGGCTTGTTCCAACAAACCACTGGGGCAAAGTAAATGCATTCTGTCCATAGGCCAGGGAGACTGAGCGAACTAGGCAATCACTTTGTGGTTTGAATTCAGGGAATTTAGAGAGACTCCATAATCACCTCAAATCCCTCTTAAATTACTTTCTGATACCTGACATTTCTTTGTCTTAAAGTAATTGCAAATATCATGAAGAGTGCTAGCACACTAAGTCTCATTAGACTTTTACATATTATTTTTAGTTCTTTAGCTAAATCCTGCATGAGAGTAAGTTTTTATGTGGAAAAAGCAAATGAATTAAATAGCAATATTCGAAAAGTATTAAGCTAACTAGAATAAAAATACATAAAGGAAGATTGGGTAAATTGAAGACAAACTTCATCTGATTTATAACTTTATGGAAGAAAAGATCCAAACAGGTGACTTTGTATTGAAGATATTTTGAAAGTCAAATACAGTTCAACATTTTGTGTCAGTCAAGGTTCTAAAGTAATTGAAATATTCAAATCGTGTTTTTTTTGCTTTAGCTTGATATGAAATGGCAGAATTTCTACAGCAAAATAAAGTGCATTTTAATGTTTAAGATGCACCTGAAATTCATGGTTGAATGAAACAAATTTTGTGATCTCTTCCGAAATGTAAGACTCAGGAAATCACCGGTGAACTTCCCAATAGAAAGAAAATAAACAAAATATCACATAAAACTTGTGATTGTCAATATTGATTGCCAAGTTGACAAGATCTAGAATCTCCCTGGAGACAAACCTCTTGGCATGTCTGTGATGGGGTTTCTGGCTTGGGATAATTAATGTAAGAAGTCCTATCATGAATGTTGACACCAATATTCCATGGATGAAGGCCTGGAATGAAGAAAATAAATAAAAAAGTGAAAGGAACGGAGACCAGCACGCATTGTTCTCTGCTTCCTGCCTACAGATTAAGTGTAATTCCATGGACATCTGCACTATGCAGAACCACGACAGTACCACAGTGGACTGTATCTGATGGACTGTATATCCTGAACTGGAAGCCAAAATAAACCCTTCCTTCAGTAACTGCTTCTTATCAGGTATTTTGTCACATTAACGAGAGCGATAACTAAGAAAAAGTTGATGATCTGAGTTTAAATTAGAACTCAGATATATGCCAAGACAACCATTCTCTATCTGGTTATTATGAACCAAGCTGCAGAAATAAATTATAAAAACTATTCTTTCCCTCACAAAGTACTTTACAAATATATATCATTCACCATACCAAGAACTTCCCTATCTTTTTAGCAATTAAAACTGCTTATCTATGAAGAGTCCCTGATTCTATGTAAATGAATCAGATTGTAGTATACTGATTTAGATCACGTGGACATAGTCTCAGAAGTACTATGTCTGAATTATATATCTGTTGTATGTTAAAGAACATACTAATTCCCACCAGCAGTTTTATGGCTTTAGTTTCCCTCACATCCTCATCAGCCTTTGTTACTATTTATTTATGTATGTATTTATTATTTTATTAATCACAGCCATTCTGACAGGGGTGAGATGGGATCACAAGGTACTTTTGATTTTAATTTCCCTGATGGATAGAGATGAGGAGCTTTTTTAAAAAAATATTCTTTCATGCATTCATTGTTCATTTATACTTTATCTTTTGAGAAAGTATTTGTCTCATTTGCCCATTTACTAGAGAATATGGAGCTGATGATGTAAGTTTTTTGGGTCTTTCTATATTCTAGATGTTGATCTCCTGACATATACAGCTAGTGAACATTTTCTTCCATTCTGTCTCTGTCTCTTCACTGTTAATTGTTGCTTTGCTATACAGAAACTTTTTTAAAATGTCAGACAACCTCATTTGTCAATTCTTATAATTATTTCTTTACTTCATGGAATGTTTTCCAGAAAACCTTTATCTATCCCTATATCGTAAAGTGATGTTAAATTCATTATTTATGGATTTTATCTAGTCTCTGTCTCCTGTTCCCTATGTCCCCCCTCCCCTTGCCTTTCCACAATTCGCTCTTTCTGACATCACAGAACATAGTTTTCTATCTTTTAGTTAGTTTGGCTAAGAGTTTGTCAATGTAATTTATAATGAACAAAGTTGATATTGTACTGATTGTGCTATTCCTATTTTTTCCTTATGTATTATTTTTCTTATATTTCTAACACATTATGGTATATTATGACTGCCTAATTAAGACTGAACTCATTTTTATATTGATGCTCGTGGCCATGAATTTCCCTCTTAAAATTATAACAATGTCTTAAACTATGCTATATTTCAAGGGTTCTGTTAAACTGTGTTTTCATTATTTAATCCTTGGAACATTTAGATTTCCTTCCTCTTTTTTTCAGTGATCATACAGAAGCCTATTGTTCAATCTCCATGTATTTGTATAGTTTCTGTAGCTTGTTTTTTGGGCCCTCTTCAAGAAAATCTCATTTCCAAGCCTGGATCTAAGGACAAGTTTTTAAAAAATATATATTCATTATTATTTATTTATTTGCAAATGAGAGAGAAAGAGAGAGAGAGGGAGAAGAGAGAAAGACACACAGAGAGAAACCAGGACCTCCAGCCACTGCAAACAAACTCCAGATGCATGTGCCACTTCGTGCATCTGGCTTTATGTGGGTACTGGGGAATCAAACTTTCAATGTTAGGCTCTGCAGGCAAGCGCCTTAACTGCTGAGCCATCTCTCCAGCAGAGGCTTGGTTGTTGTTGTTGTTGTTGTTGTTGTTGTTGTTGTTGTTGTTGTTTTCTTTTTCTGTGTCTCTCCCCTCCCTCCCTCCCACCCTCCCTCCCTAGTCATCCTCTTCCTCATCCTTCTTCTCCCCCCGCCCCCAATCTCTCTCTCTCTATTTCTTCCCTTGGGCCATGTTCTGAACAGGAGCAAGGACCGAATGGAGGCCCGCTGGGGCTGAGGCACACCAATTTTTCTAAAATTTAGATGGTTTCATATAGTGCAAAACTTTATTTCCAGTTATCTTGTTGAACCACCAGCTTTATTCTTTTCTGGAATTTCAATTATTTTATTACCTCCAGTTTCAGTTAGTGACAAATCATGAGCTTTTGGAAATGTCTTATTGGTTAGCTTTTTCATTTTTGTCAGTGTTTTTGTGCTTTGATATGCAAATCTGTTAGGATGGATATCTCTATCTATATTTTGTTTGCTTGCTTGTTTTGTTTTTTCTAAGTAGAGTCTCACCCTAGCCCAGGCTTACCTGGAAATCACCAGGTACTATCAGGGTGGCCTCAAACTCCCTACTACCTCTGCCTCCCTGGTGCTGGGATTAAAGGCATGCACCACCAAACTCTTCCTTCAGGTTTTTATTTGATTTATTCCACTCTATTATTTTGTTTTATTTTATGTACGTCTTTTTAGTGGGTAGTGTTCATTTAAGTTTATGGCTTATAATCTCCATTACTATTTAGGGAGGCAATGCAGAGATCACTAACAGACACAAGAGATTATTCTGTTTCCATAGTGTAGTTAGTGGTCATCATGCTCGCCTAACAGATACAAGAGACTGACAGCAAATTTCAGTACTAGAATATAATAAAAAGCAATTGGATATTTCAGTTACAAGCCCAATAACCTATGACACAAAGAACCAGGATATTGTTAGGATCTCTGGAGTATAACAGATTTTTAAAGCTATAGGAAGAAAATAGGAATGACAGGGAATGTATTTATGTTAAAAGTAAGAAAAAGAGTAAAATGTGTTCAGAAAGTCACCTTTAATATCACCAATTGAGTAAGTTAAAAAAAATCTAAAGAAAACAATTAAAAATAATGGACATAAGGACTTTTTGTTTAGAAGGTTTCTGTAATGTTGTCCATAAGGGATGGATAATAATGATGTCATTTGTTATCAATCACATCTCAAACTCTAGTATTGAGATGGCCAAAAGTGTCCAACAGAAAGGAACAGGGGAAGTGGCACAGAATAGAAGTTCACATCAGAACAAAAGGAAACTGGCACTGTGGCTTAAAATAGTGGGGTGGGGGGTCAATAAAGGGATATAAACATTTGCAGCTAAAATTCATGAACTAAAGCATTTCTGAAGAGGGGACTTCAATGACCTACATAATGGCTTTTCCTAGACTTATCTGACCTTGTAACGCTGAGGGAACTGTTTTGTTAATGGCATGTCCATTTTGCCTCCTCTCTTTAATTTGCTCTGTTATCTTAACCAGGCAGAAGGAACTCTCTATTAAATCAAGTATTTCATTGTCTCTGATTCCACTAAATGCTGTTAAGTGTAGAAAAGTGATAAAATTCAATTTATAATCCCTATTTCTACTCTCCCTACCATGTTTTATTATAGACTCTTCTGGTCAATAATAAATACCCCCCAATTAATATACTAGAACCCTCCTTTGTCTCCTAAATTGCTTCATCCATTTATTTGTTACAGAGTACTAGAAAAAAGTTACATGCTAGGGATTATGATTTAAAAATAAATCGTCCTGCTTGTGAGATGCTATAAACCAGGAACAAAGAAGAGTGTGGGATTTAGGGACATAATACTATGAAGAAATATGTGTGTTAAAGGTAAGAGAGACACAAGTACCAGCTCCCACTTGAGGAGAGCTCAGAGAGGAGAGCCGCTTTAGGTAGATCTAGACAAAGGACATGAGATCTTTTTGAGCCTGAAAAGGGTGACAGTGAAACACTGAAACCATGAAACGGCCTTGTCCTATTGATATGCATGTAGTGAAGTGATGAGCATCTGAACCATGGAAATAAGTGGGTGACCAACTATATGTTAGGGGAAAGTTGAAGAAGGTGAGACTGAACAGGTGATTCAAGATCCAGTAGTGAAGGAGTCTTCTTTCTTTCCGAGGAGTTGCAATATGCATCAGTCTCTGGAGACCAATAAAGAGACTCAATCAGGAAAATAAAAATCATTCAGTGTTTCTGACAGCTGTTGACTGCATTAAATAAGCAATCATAACTTTTGTACTTGTCATCATGATGGAAGCATAGGAAAGCACCTCAGCCGTGAGAAGTCAGGAGCCTCTGAAACCTGCAGTCATTCCAACAGCTTCTGGGCTGAGCAGCAACCTGGGGCTTGGTCAGGAGAGAACTCAGTGTTTTCTGCAATGGAGCCTCCACTGTCTCTGGCTGTGTGGCATGACTCTCAGACTCTCTCTTTTAATGTCATTGGTCCACAGCGGGTCAGAATTTTTTGATGATCTTTTGATGATCTTAAATGTCAGGGAAGGTTTTTCATCTAGAAAGATTCATGGTATTGGAAATTAAAAGTGGAGTGGTGTTTAAGTATGTTTATTAATCCATTTAAAATAATAATAATTCCATTACATATTCACATTCTTTTTATTATTTCTTTACAAAACAATGTCCCTGGGCCGAAGAGATGCCTCAGTAGTTCAATTCGCTGGCTGCCGTGAGTGACTGTGTGGAGTTTGTTTCTCCATACCCTTGAAAGCCAGATGCACAAAGTGGTTGTTGCAGTCAGCTTTCTAGTTGCTGCTCAGAAAGAACCCAAACAAAAGCGGCTTGTGGAGGAATGGGTTTATTTGGCTTACGGACTCGAGGGGAGACTCCATCCTGGCAGGAAAAATGATGGCATGAGCAGAGGGCTGGACATCACCTCTGCCACAGCACTGCAAACAGCGGCAGGAAGGTGTGCCAAACACTGGCAAGTGAAAGCTGGTTTATAACCTCATAAGCCCACCCCCAACAACACAGCTCTAGCGAGGTTCTAATTCCCAAACTGCCATCAGCTGAGGATTGATCACTGAGAACACATTCATTTGTTTGTGGGGGACACCTGGATCAAACCATGACAGTCTGAGATTCAGCCAGCTGGGGCGGACTGTCATGGTTTGATCCAGGTGTCCCCCACAAACAATTGAATGCGTTCTGATAGATCGATCCTCAGCTGATGGCAGTTTGGGTTTTACAACCTCGATGAAGCTGTGTTGTCAGGGGCGGGCTTATGGGGTTATAAGCCAGCTTCCCCTTGCCAGTGTTTGGCACACCTTCCTGCCGCTGTTTGCAGTGCTGTGGCGGAGGTGATGTCCACCCCTCTGCTCATGCCATCGTTTTCCCTGCCAGGATGGAGTCTCCCCTCGAGTCTGTAAGCCAAATAAACCCATTCCTCTACAAGCCACTTTTTTTTGGGGTTCTTTCTGCGCAGCAACTAGAAAGCTGACTGCAACAGTTTTGGTACCAGGACGTGGGGTCATCTGTTGCTGCTAGAACCCTGATCTTGTGGCTTTGGTCTTCTGGAAGTGATCTACAGGCGGAATGTGGAAGGATTGAAATCTTGGCCAAAGAGATGCCTCACAGTGTTGTGAATACAGCTTCATGGATCATTCTGGTCAGAGTTGAAAAACCTGAATGTATTGAGAATTATGGACTGTGAGGTTTGGCTTAGGAGGGGGAGAAAGAACTTGGTCAGGACTGTGCCAGAAGCAGTTTGCGTGTGAGGCTTGCTGCATTCTGCCTGCCTGTGTCCTGGAAACCTGTGCAGGGTTGTGTTACGTAAAGATGGACTGGTGTGAGCAGATGGAGATGGCACAGAAAGAAAGATCTTTCGGTCGAAACTCTGCCCGTTCACCTGCAATTGTTTGAGAGATTACAACCACTGAGATTGGGCCAGCTGGTCTGCACTGGAACAACAGGAAGAATGCGGACTCTTTGAAGTAAGGGGCCTGAATGCTTTGATCCCCCCTGGATTAACAAGTTGGTAGCCCACCTGGTTCTGTGGAATGGAGATTGGTTAGCAAGAGAGGGTCATTGGATTTGCAACACAGTTTTGTTTTTGAAAAATGGCCATCGGCGTGTGAAGCAGGTGTGCAAGGTTGCCTGCATGGAGCCCGATGGAGCCATGAGGATGAACTGTGGGTTGCAACGGAGACCCAGTGAATTCCAGGACTGTGGATGGGTGCCAAGGCGAGCTGCCAGTACCGGATGACGTTTTCCCGGACTGTGAGTAGCCGAGCTGGAGGGGCGGAATTGACTCTCCAAGAGACTTGTGTTATTGGTTAAGAATCATTGAGCTTGGAGTTAGAGATTGATGGTGCCCTGTTTGTTTTAAATCTTGTATTGGTCAATCTGTTTTTGCTGTGCCTCATGTTTTGCATTGTGAATGTTCTGTGCCATTA
>PVHP010033387.1:0-19702 GCA_004024765.1 Zapus hudsonius
AGACACATATAAATAAAGGCAGTTTTTCATGGGGTATCACCAAAAAAGACATAGAGAGAAAATGGAATAAACAGAAATGTTAGGAATCTAATTTTACATTTTCTCTTAAGGTATTAAAAAATAATTATAATTTTAAATTGTGGAACTTTCATCTGTAAGAAACAGAAAGTATTTGAGTTCAGGTTCAAGATGGCTGACTAGCAGACAGGATGTGTCTCTCGTGAACAAGGGTCAGGGTTTACAGCAGGGTTCCAGGTCATGGACTTCAGCTGCAGCGACGCTCTGAGCTCCAGACACCTTCTGGCACAGGATCCTGACAACTGGAAGATGCCAACGAGGACCAACCCTCGCATGAGGCAGTCAGTCATCCTGAGCCGGCAGCACCAGCACTGGAGAGGCCTCAGCCAGCCTGCTACCTGCGGCTTTCCAGAGGCTTCTGCTGGGTCCCCAGGGTTTCTTTCCCTTCCCTCCTGCTCCCTGTGCCTCCCGTTTTTCCCTTCCTTCCCCGGCCCTTAGGGGTCTCTCCTTTTCAACCTTTTTTTCTTCCTTTATTTTCTTTTTATTCATGTATTTTTGTTAATCCCACAGTCCACAGGACTTATCCTCTGAAGCCCCACTCCCCGGCCTGCCCTGATCCCCCATGCCCTGCCCGGCCTCCTTGCTGGTTTATTTCCTTTTAACTTTTTTTTCCTTTTATTTCCTTTTTCTTTTCTTACGTGCCCACAGAGGCTTATACTCTTCAACTCCCTGTCATCGCTTAGATCTGCCCGCCCCCTGCCGTGACCCACCCCCTTGCTGGTTTATTGCCTTTTAAAATCTCTTTGTTGTTGCTGTAGTTGTTGTTTTTTTTGTTTCCTTTTCTTTCATTGTTCTTTTCCTCATGCCCACTGGGGATTATGCTCTGCAGCACCTCCACTAGCCTCTA
This sequence comes from Zapus hudsonius, assembly GCA_004024765.1. Taxonomy (NCBI): domain Eukaryota; kingdom Metazoa; phylum Chordata; class Mammalia; order Rodentia; family Dipodidae; genus Zapus; species Zapus hudsonius. The sequence continues at coordinate 926 of PVHP010033387.1, forward strand.
CATCTCCCAGAAGGCTCTGCCCCGCCACCAGCCCCGCCCCCTTATGTTCCTATTTAAAATTTTTTTTATTCTATTTTTCTTTTCTCTCTCTTGATCTTTTTTCCTATTCTTTCTAACACTGCAGCTTCCTTGAGCCCTGACCACCACAGTTTCCCCACCTGTTTGCCCCTGCAACTCCACCAACCCCGACTACTGATGATATCCCTGCCCACTGACTCTGAGTAATCCCCCAAGCACTGGTCACAGAGGTATCCTCAAGCTCAGGTTTCTTCAGTGTTCCTACGTGCCCACTAGCTCCTCTGGTTCTACCGCAAATTAGTTCCCGTGGTTTCCCCATGCAATATATAGTCTGTGGTTGGCCAGTGATATGCAGTTGATAACCTTCCCCGTCTTACCTTGTCTCCAAGGGTTTCTAAACCCCCTCTAGCAGGCTACATAGGACCTGTTAACACAACCTCCACTTACTAAGTCCCCTTAGCCCCACACTCTTCTTAACAGGTTACCCCCAGTATCACCATCAAAGTCCAGCCAGTGATCTGAGGGCACACACACAGATTAAACAAGTGAGGGCACAATCCTATCAGAACACTCTAGCATAGTGTAATCAGACCAAAGGAATTCCACCAATCACCCCAAGTGGAATCGAAATGGGCAGAACTCAACGCAAGAATATAGCAATAGCTGAGGAAACCATGCCAAATGGCAACAACGATACCACTGAAGAGAGAGAGCAGAGGCAGGCCCAGGAAGACACGACACTAAACCCTGATCATACTGGCAAAGATCTTAAGGAGAACTTAATGTTTGTCATGCAAGAAAAGATGGACCAACATAATGAAAAGGTACAAAGTCAGCTAATTAGCTTTGCCACCAGGCTTAATATAATTGAGGTGAACCTAATGAACTTAAGAAGACACATATCAGAAATAAAGACAAACCTGCAAACTGAGGGTATCAAAAACCAGCATTCAAAATTAACCAAAGATATTTGCAAATATAAGAATGAATGTCAGGAAGAAGTAATTAAATCTAAACCTTGAAATGAAAACACATATCAACAGTATGATAGAAGCACCCCAAAACGAAGTTGCAGAAAACAAAAACCATATTGAAATAAAAAGAATGTCCCTAGAAGCTCTTACTAACAGGATTAACCACTGGGAAAACAGAACCTCAGACACGGAAGACAAAACAGAGAATTTAAGACAAATCAGAAACTTGACAAAATTCAAAAGAGCAAGTGAACAAGACTCAAGGAAAATGTGGGATACCATAAAAGACCTAATCTCAGGATCATGGGGATCCCAGAAGGAGAAGGAAACCAAGATGGGGGCAAAGAAAATATTTTAAACAGAATTATTCAAGAAAAATTTCCACATTTGGCAAGAGATAGTCCTGTACAGCTAAGAGAGATACGGAGGACCCCAAACAAATTGGAATAAAGGAGGAACACCCCAAGACATATGTTAGTTACTATGCCAAACATTGATAAAGAAAGAGTCCTTAGAGCAACGAGAGAAAGGAAAATCACTTATAAAGGTAAACCCATCAGAATCACAACAGACTTCTCCAGAGAAACTTTAAAAGCCAGGAGAACTTGGAACAAAGCGATCCTAGGCCTAAAGAAGTAAGTATTCCAACCTAGACTAATGTACCCAGCAAAGTTTTCCATAATAATAGATGGAGAAATGAAAGCATTCCATGAAATTAACCAGCTCTACAATTACTTGAACACAAAGCCATACCTTCAGAAGATACTTCATGAGATATCCCATGTAGTTGAGACAAACATTCGACTCTGGCAAAGGAACAGAGAACAAGCAAGGTAACACCAAAGAGATAATATCAGCTCAGATACTAACCTCCATATTTGCTCCAACATGGCAGGGTTTAAAGCAAACCTCACTGTTATAACTTTGAATGTAAATGGACTCAACTCTCCTATAAAGAGACACAAGATCTCAGGTTGGATCAGGAAAATAGACCCTTGCATCTGTTGCCTTCAGAAACACACCTTATCGTTAAAGACAGAAACCTACTGAGAGTAAAAGCATGGAAAACTATTTTCCATTCATGTGGGAATAATAAAAAAGCAGGTGTAGCTACTCTAATATCTGACAAAATAGACTTTAAACTGACAGCAATAAAAAAGGACGATGATGGCCACTTCCTATTCATCAAGGGAACGATACAAGAAGACTTCACTATACTAAATATATATGCACCAAATGCTAGGGCCCCTCTGTTCATTAGGCATAAAATACTAAAAAGCAAAGCAGATATAGATGCCAACACCATCATAGTAGTAGACTTTAACACTCCACTTTCATCATCATCCAAAGAAAAGACAAACAGGGAAATAAAGTTGCTAAACTCACTCATGAACAAAGAATGGGTCAAACAAGAAATCAGACAAGAAATCCAGAACTTCCTAGAAAAAAGATTATGAGGACACAAACTTTCAGAACTTATGAGACACAATGAAGGCAGTCCTCAGTGGGAAATTCATTGCACTAACTGCCTTCATAATGAAGACATAAGGTCTCAAATCAACCAGCTATCCTCCTACCTAAGGTCATTAGAACAGATGGAAAAATCCAACCCTAGGAGCTCGAGAAGCAAGGAAAAAATTAGATCAGAGCTGAGATTAATGACTTGGAAGCAAAGAAAACAATTGAAAAAATAGACAAATAAAAGAGTTGGTTCTTTGAAAAAGTCAATAAGATTGACAAACCCCTGGCCAATTTAATCAAACGAAAAACAGAGGAGGCCCAAATTAACAAAACATAAAATGACAAGGGCGAGATCACAAAAGATCCCTAAAGATTGGAAGCATCATCAGGTCATACTTCCAAAACCTATACTGCATAAAATTAGAGAACCTGGAAGAAATGGATAAATTACTGGACACCTACCAACTACCAAAGCTTGGACCAGAGCAGATAAACATCCTAAACAATCTAATAATAATCACAGAGATTGAATCGGTAATCAAGAACCTCCCCAAATGGATAAGCCCATGTCCAGATGGTTTCTCAGCCGAATTCTACCAAACTTTCATCATAGAACTGAAACCTCTTTTTTTGAAGCTTGTCACGGACATAGGAAAAGAGGGTAGGCTCCCAAACTCCTCCTATGAAGCTACCATCGCCCTAATTCCCAAACCAGGTAAGGATGTAACCAGAAAAGAAAACTACAGACCCATATTCCTGATGAACTTGGATGCAAAAATCCTAAACAAAGTCTTAGAAAACTGAAAATAAACCCACATCAAGACTATAATTCACCCTGACCAAGTTGGCTTCATCCCAAGGATACAGGAATGGTTCAACATAGGCAAGTCAATAAATATAATTCACCACATTAACAAACTCAATCGCAAAAACCACATGGTCATCTCAATTGATGCTGAGAAGGCTTTTGACAAAATTCAACACCACTTCATGTTCAAAACCCTGGAAAGAATAGGCATAGATGGCCTATACCTCAATATGATAAAGTCAATATACAGATTTCCTAAAGCACAAATCAGCCTCAATGGCAAATTACTCAAGGAGTTCCCGCTTAACTCAGGAACAAGACAGGGGTATCCACTCTCACTACTGCTCTTTAACATAGTGCTTGAAGTTTTAGCCAAAGCAATAAGACAGGAGGATAACATAAAAGGGATACAAATCAGAAAGGAAGAAGTCAAATTATCCCCCTTTGCAGATGACATGATCTTATATGTCAGAACAAAAGAACAGTATCAGTAAACTCCTGAAGGAAATCACTGCCTTCTGCAGAGTGGCAGGATACAAAATAAACACACAAAAATCAGTAGCCTTTCTATATACAGAAGACAAACATTCAGAAAAAAGACATCGGAGAAACTGTCCCATTCTCTAAGATACCTCAAATAGCCAAAACTATTCTGAGAAAAAAAATTGTGCATGAGGTATCACCATATGTGACTTTAAAACAAACTACAAAGCCATAGTAACTAAAAAAGCATGGTATCGGCAGAAAAACAGACAGTCTGACCCGTGGAATAGACTCAAAGACCCAGCCTTTAATGCAAGTAACTGCAGCTTCCCAGTCTTCAACAAGGGTGCCAACAATGTATGATGGGCTAAAGATAGCATCTTCAACAAATGATGCTGGACAAATTGCATAACCAAGTGTAAAAAAATGAAAATAGACCCCCTCCTTTCTCCATGCACAAAGATCAACTTCAAGTGGATCAGAGACCTCACTATTAACCATACAACCCTAAATACCCTGGAAGAAAAAAAATAGGAGGAACCCTACATGAGATAGGAGTAGGGAATAAGTTCCTGAGCAAATCTCCAGTAGCCCAGGAAGTGCAACAGTCATTTAACCAATGGGACTTGATCAGGCTCAAAAGCTTCTGTACAGACAAAACAACATTCTCAGAGTCAATAGACCCCCTTCAAACTGGGAGATGATTTTTGCCAGCTACAACTCAGACAGAGGCCTAATTTCTAGAACCTACAGAGAACTCAAAAAAATTATTAACCAAAACCCAAACTGCCCCCTCACAAAATGGGGCACTAATCTCAACAGCAAATTCACAGAGGAGGAAACACAAATGGCCCTTTCTTACCTGATTAAGTGCTCAGCATCCTTAAGCATCAGGGAAATGCAAATCAAAACAACAATGAGATACCACCTTACCCCTGTCAGAATGGCAATTATGAAGAAAACCAACAACAATCATTGCTGGTGAGGATGTGGGGAAAAAGGAACCCTCATTCACTGCTGGTGGGATTGCAAACTCATTCAACCAGTATGGTAAGCAGTTTGGAGACTCCTCAACAGCTTGGACATAGAACTACCAATGGAACTAGCTATCCCTCTACTAGACATCTATCCACAAGATGTCACATCTTGATGCAGAAACTATATTTATAACAGCTCAATTCATAATAGCCAAGAATTGGAATCAACCCAAATGCCTATCCATGGAGGAATGGACAGCGAAACTATCATATATTTACACGATGGAATTTTACTCAGCTGAAAGGAAAAAAGACATATCAAAATTTAGGGAAAATGGTCTGACTTTGAGCAGATCTTACTAAGCGAACACTCAAAAGAACAAAGAATCGATCGTCGCATATTCTCCCTCATATGTGGTCCTTAACCAGGATAACCGTAAACTCTATGCAGACTAGTAGAAAGAAGTGAGAGGTTATGAATGAGGGGTAAGGGATGGGTGAAGGGAATGGTTCAAGAATGAGGCTAATCCAAATTAGGTTCAAAAACATAAAATCCTCACTAGCAGACTGTAAATTATTGTGTAAATAGTGGGCATTGACTGGTAAGAGGGGCCATGAGTAGTAGGGGAGAGAGTCTTAGCCCGTTAATAATTGATCAGTCTGACAAACCCTGGTCCTAGCCACTGGTTCCTTCCCTCACTCAGCTGTTGACCAAACTGAACCATGAGGTTCCAAAAACAAGACAGATTTCTGTCAAAGCTCTTGAGTGTCCTCCCCAGGCCTGAGGCCAAACCCTGTTGCCAAAGAAACCACAGAATGCCACTGATCAGCATTGAGAAACCCTTCAAGATCCGGAATGGTAACCAGCCCCCAGATGCCAGTTAGTGCAGTGCTGGAAGGCACTGCACAAGCTGTCATGGGAAGCTGATCAACAATAGCTGGAGTAAGCAGAGATCACTGGCATGAAACACAGTCTGCGGCCATGAGTAGGGTGCCATACCACCTACTGGGAAAGAGCAGCGAACCAAGAAAGGAGCACTTGTGCATTGGAGAAACCTGGGCCTAGGTGAGACAATCAACAGCTTTTAGATTTTGCCAACTATTCCACTTAGTGAGGGGAGCCCTTGACTGGAACTGGGGATTCAGGGTGATAGGCACCAAATCCCGTACTCTTGGGCTCACAAGAAAAGATGCACTATGGGAGCGATTGATGGGGAGGCTACTAAAAGTAGAATCTAGGTAATCCAGAATTGTGTCTATTTATTAACATATATGATATCACTCTCCAATGGAGATTGTGTTTGTATTTTTTCAGGATAATGAGAGAGAGAGGGGGCGGAATGTTTGTGAGAACCGTGGTGGGGGAGACTACCCAGAGGCATGGCAACCTTCAGTATCAACACACTAGAGCCAGGAGGACTGGGCTGAGTACTAGACTATCCATGGTCCCCTGACTCAAGGACTAATCCAGACGGCCCAGGGAGATGGATATCCAGATGATTGGGGATGGGGAGGGGGGGCATTGGGGAATTGAGGATAGCAACTCTTTGTTTGCTCACTAAATAATGTAATTCATTATGGACAATATATATAAGAAACAGAAAGTATTTTACATGTTTTGAATAAAAATGTGAAATTTTCTTTAAAAGTTCAAAGAAGTTGTTTACTGATGAATACCAAGGCAAAGATATTATACAGTACTATCATCAATGAAACTAATGTTAAACTGTAACAGGAAAGTAAACTGAAAATAAAATGATATCTACTACTGGGGATGTCAGGACTCACCTATAATCTCTGGTGTTTTGGAGGAAGAGGCAGGAGGATTAGAGCTTGAGTCTTGCCTGGAACAAAATAAAACAACAAAAAATGTAATGAGCTTAATTAATGCAAATCTTTGAAATTTTAAACATACTCATAGAATTGTTTGTCAATCCTCAAAATAGTGAACATCCCTTTTATGTTACCATTTATATAATTATCCAAAAAATGAAGAAATGGGAATTTGTGAATGGATAAAGAATCAACTAAGAGATAGAGATGAAACGGCCTACACAGTTTTCCTCCTGGAATATTGAACTGAGTTGAGAAGATCACCACCCAGAGTGGGCTATCTCTTTCTACTGGGGCAAAAACTGTTCTGCTTTTTTTCTATCCACCTTTCTTCTTTGCTAATGTATGAATCTACCCTGTTGCACACACACACACACACACACACACACACACAGACACAGACACACATACACATACACACACATATTCTATATCCTATTCTGGAAGGAAGGGCAGGACTTCTTAAAATGCCAACTTCCAGACACAAAATGACCTTAATATTCATGACTGTGGTAGTTTGATTAATGTTCCCCAATAGAGTTAATTATAATTGTGTTTATTAAATTGCTAAATTGTCTCGAGGCTTCTGGTTGGAGGAAGTGTCACTTTGGCGTGGCCTCCTGGTGACTGGCCCTTTATAATTTGGATACAAAATAGTAGGGATAGATATACAAAAGTAGAGCTGGAACACAGGTCTGGAGTTTTGCATTTTGTAAATGACAGTGTGCTTGCTTGCTTCTGGAGTTGCTGTCTCTTTTTCTGCTCGCTTCTGTGAAAGCGGGGCCAACCTTTTTTCCTTAACTACCCCTGGATCTGTTCAATAAATACTTTTCCTCCCCATAATTGTTCCTGGTTTGGAGATTCATCCCAGTGGCATGTGGCTGACTACAACAATGACTTTTCTGTGCCTGATAACACCTATAAAAGACCTTCATAACAGGAAGAAAAGAGGATGACACCAAAATAAAATAGAGAATATTTGAGAGGGGGAGAAGATATGAGGGAGAGAGTGAAGGGAATTATATATAACATTTTATTGTCTATAATTATGGAAGTTATCAATAAAAAGTTAAAATTTTCTAAAATTGGTTGTGGATACAACTGAACAATTTACTAAGTATACAAAAATCTATTGAGTTTTATATTTTAAATGGATGAGTAGAGGGTATGTAAAGCATACCTAAATGTATTTATTAAAAATAAAAGGCAATCTACAATAAACATCAACAATGGTTTACCTTAAAATGTTTAAAGTTATGCAAATTTTATCACTAAATAAAATAAAATAAAACCTCTAATTTTAATTTTCTCTAAGAAATTTTTAAGATTACCATATTTCACGTTTATTTCTAATTTTATTTAATTGGTATCTCTTAATTTCACTCTTCTTCTGTTTACCTCCTGCTACTACATATCTAGCTTAAATAATTATTCCTGGATATCAAATTGCACATTACTAAGTGATGTTGGAATATAATATATAAAAAATAAATTGGAAGTAATAAGTAACTCATCAGCTTTATGAATTTATGAATGACTGACATCAAGCTAAAACTTAAATATTAAATTAGAATTAAAATTTGAATGCAAAGATATAAATTTATATTATGAATTTAAGTACCCAATGTGTACTAAATGATTTGGTTATATGATGGCAATAGAGCTAATTCAGGAGCAAAACTGAAGAATATAAATTTGAATTTAGATAAAATATCTAGTAAAAATCATAGTAAGAATAATATTTAAAGTTTATAAAATCAAGTTAAAGAAGGCACCCATTAAGGATTAGTTCAAAGTATTTTACCAATCTTCATTTCCCTGAGACATATTAATAATTCTTCCTTGTAGTTATAGCACTACAATGCACCATAGAGCTGTTAGTAGGAGACAGTGAGTATTTTATTATTATTCTGCTTTTTGGATTTTAAGACAGGATCTTGCTATGTAGATCAGTCTTAACTAAAAAAAAAAAAACTATGTAACTCAGGCTATCCTCAAATGTGCGTTAATCATCCTCCCTGTGTTTCAGGAATTCTGGTATTCAAGGTGGGTATCATCTCAGTTGCCTCTAGATGAAATATTTTATCTTCCTTTAAATACCACAAGTTTTACCTTTTAAAATGAGCAGGAAGAGAGGAAATATTTTTTCTACTAAACAGAAAATAAAAAAAATAACTTAAAATGGATGAATTTAAAGATAATTTTAAAATAGCCATATAACCAACAAAGGTTTTACTGATATTTGCAAAGACAGAAAAGTAAGACTTTGGGAAAATGTGTTTACTAATGCAGTCATGAATTGCATGCAAAGGAAAATTAATGCATGTAAGACATTGAATTGGGTTCCAGCAGGAGTTATGAAAGATGTACTTCCAAGGCATATTATATCTTGTGCATGGTTTACGGGAGTTCAAATGACCTCAAGGAATTGCAGAACTAGCTAGAACTCAGGTAGATAGAATGAAGGCTATCCAGGCGTATCATGGTTTAAACATCTAAAGTGTCATAAAACATGTAAAGAAAGGACAAAGTCCATGAGATTCCAGGGAGTATCAATCAATAGGTAAATTACAGGAGAGGGATGAAGGAATCATGAAAAGACACTTGTGGTGTCTAAACAGAATAAATTGGGGGACAGTATATGGGGAAAGATTGGGATGATAAATGGGAAAGTGAATCACCTAAAACAAATTGCTTTTGAAAATACCTCTAAAAATAATACCTAAATCTCTGTATGCTAATCAAAATAAATAAAAATAAGAGCAAAAGAAAGAAGAGAGGAAAGAAAGAAAAAAGAGCAAAGAAAGGAAAAATAAGCTCTAAACACTTGGGATGTAGCTCAGTGCTAGTGTTGTACTAGCCTAGCATGAACAGGGCCTGAGGTTTAATTGCTAGTACCACACCAAAAGTTTTAGATGCAGGAAATAAATGCAAATATATATGAAATTATCATGCATATTCACACTCCTACTGTCATGCATGAAGACCACTCAAAGTGAAATCACAGAGCTTCTTATACGTCAACAGGAATCCAGCAGATATTGATATTTTTGTGTGTATTATGCACTTCATAATGTGGTGTTCAGGAAGAGAAAGGTATGGCAAGGATCCATGGCCCAGAGAAAGGAGTTTGCCTTTGTTCATCATGGTGATTATTCTTTCTTTGTAATTATACTGTTGTAAACTGAAGGAAAATTTGAACATTCACTGAGATTGGGCCAAAGTACGAAGGTAGAAGAAGATACACATAATTCCGTTTTGAACTACCCATTGTAGAAAGGAGTGAAAAGTATGATAGAGTTCAAAAGATCTGACAAGCATAAAATCTTGTTAAACACATGTTCTTTGGTTGAGTACATAAGGAAATGAAAATCAAAAGAAGTAGAAAGAAATATTAAGTGACCAATCGTGCATGCAGTTCCTGAAAGTTAAGTATAAAAGACAATGAGAGGTACTTTTTCCCTGAAGAAAACTGGGGAATCAGTTTCTATCTACCCATTTTACATACTTGAAATGAGAGTCCAAGCATATTAAAAAATATCTTCACAAACCATGTGTACATGAGAATAGTGGCAATGTTCACAGATTCTGTACCGTTTGGGATTTGTAAACTATTGAATGTTTAGTAAACGAAAGTCATATCTTAGAAGTTTTCCTCTTTAGTTACTTGCTTCTCAAAATCAGTTTCAGAAAACCTTGCTTAAACAAGACATGTTTGTTTCTACATCTTTTGGGAGTCATCTATAGGCAAGGCAATCAGGACTGCTATTATATCTCAATGAACTCATCTACAAACAGTATGTATTCTGTGTTACTATTCAACACAAGACTGTGAAAATTCATGGTTGAAGGTGACTAGTAAGTTGTAGTCAGTATACCTCCATCCCAAGTAGTGGGATGATGGGTGCCAAGGTGAAGAGCATGCTCACTTTCTTTAGACAACTGCTCTGGGTACACCTTAAATCAAAGGCAGAAAGAAACAATTTCCTCTACTTCAAATTATGATGCATATTGATTTAGAATAATCACAACAATCTTTACATTTCCTTTTACTGGCATGTATTCTCAATTTTCAAGATCATTTTTCACCATCTGCCTCAAAAATATTTAACATTTTACCCCCAGAAAATTGCTTACCCAAAACCTCCTGATCACAGAAGATAATTTTTCCTTTAAATTTCAGAGACATTTAGTACTAATTAGAAGTATGTCACTTTTTGTTAGGAGAAGTAGAAAAATCCTCTTGTACACAAAGCTATTTTGTCTAGTTATATTTTATCAACTCTCTAGAGTGGTTATCTCTTAGCTCAGACAGCCTGATTTAGAAACAAAGGCTCCAGCGTGTAGTAGATTATCTCTGATTATCTTAGTTACTACTCATACTAAAATGAGACAATAATAGAATTCAGCTTATAGATTTATTTTAAGAGCAAAAGAAATTAATACATACAGATTAGTCTAATATTAAGTGATGGATGTTATCATTTACTGAGATCAAAACTTCTACTGGCACATGAATACCATTTCTTAATGCCTGCTCAAAGAATTATCTTTTTTAAATGTATTCCTCTCACTAGAACATCATGATTTTCTCTGTCAGTACTAAGACAGTTTATATAGGATATAAGGATTTCTATTACCCAATTCTAAAATAAACATCCAAAGATTTTACCCAGGTGCCAGTACCTTCCTGTGTTTTCTTCAGATAGCAAACTCTTGGGAAGATTTGCTTATGTAGTTCCTGTTTCTCCTTTCTCACATTTGCTTTCACTCATTTCCAGCTTGTATATGTGGTATATTCACTTGTCTGTGTTTATGCAAAGCCCCGTGTGCTCACCTACAACAGGGTGTTCTCCTCTGTGGTGGACAAAGCAACATATCAAATGTCCCCACCCCTCCATCTCTGTTCCACACATTATTATTTGAGCTTGAGTATCTAACTGATTGAAGAGCTTGATTTTTTTTCATGAGCCCAAGGCAATTCTTGGATCTCTGTTCTACATGACTGGGGTTACAGGTGTGTGAGTCTTGAGGATCAAACTTTATTTGTTTCTCAAGTCTCCTTAGGCCCTCAGGTTTGCACAAGAAGTTATTAAATTTTGAGTCATCTCTCCAGCTCTCTTTTTTAAATTTTCATTTGAATGCATACAAAGTATTGCTTTTCATTTTGTTTGGTGTTTTCAAACATATTTTTAGTTAAACTTCCCTCCTTTTCTCCTCATCCCTTCTCCCTTCTTCTCCTCCCCAACTAAGCTTCATTTCCACATTCATAGTACACATGTCCTCTTTGTCCTCTCTTGTGGTCTCAATCAAATCAAATCCTGAAGTCAGCCTCAAATCCCCATTCTTTACATATGTGAAAACCTTTAAAATTAGGAATATAGGGGTATAGTCTGTAAGAAGTGCCCTGAAGAGGGTGGGCTGAATCTTAACCCTAAAACATTTAGATCTTGTTCCTAGTTCTTAGTGCCAGAAATTGGTTACCACCCCCATTGAGCTGTTGATTGGAGAGACATAAAAGGTCCGCAAAATAAAACAGGCTTCTTTCTTTCAAAGCAATTAATTTCCCACCCAAGGTAAAATATAAGACCTTATTGCTGAAGATGCCACAAACTGCCAACACACAAGATGGAGAGAACTAGATAGAAACTCTAAGGAAGCTAGCTCCCAGATGGTTAGCACTTATAACACTGGAAAGCACTACATGAGCTGCCAGGGGAATGATTTTCCTCCCCAACAAGTTTGGGGAGGAGCCTGGTAAACTGCTATAGGACAGTAACCAGAATGACAAGATGTACACACCTGTGTACTAGTGGCACCCAGTCTAGGCGGCTAACCAAAGGCTCTAGATTGCCTAAGAAATGCACTCAGTGGCAAGGAAACCAAAGCTGGAACTGGAATCCAAGACAAAATCCTATGGAGGCCAAAATCAACACTCTATGGAGAAGCTTTCACTAATATTGGACCTAAAGAGAGGCTACACTCATCATAATATCTTCACACTAATAATGTTTATCCCATTTAACCTGTGCTAATCTCGCTCTCTGTTGGAGAATCTGTCATTTTTCAGATGATATGTATAACCGAGGACAATCTAATTTTACAAACAGACCAGAAATCATAGCTGACTCCCTGGCAGGAGATGAACCATTCCTAACACAGCAGCTAGGGTCCAGGTGAAACCACAAAGGAAATGAGAGATGAGCAAGAGTGCTGCTTCTATGCTGTGTCTAACTACCTGTTCCAGGGTGTTGGAGACAGACACTGAGGATAATTAATATGTAAAAAAGCAGAAATCCAGAAGCTGCTCAAGACTATAGCACTCTCTTAAAGCACACCCACCAAGGCTCAGGGAATTTTGCAGAAGAGAAGGTAGAAAATATGTAAGAGCTAAAGTGGATGGGAATATCCAGAGGCACTGACCCCTACACCCCATGACTGACTGCTGCTCTCACATCTCAGCCCACAGCCCCATGGTGCATACCAGCAATTCCACTAAGGAGGGGATTCAGTGAAACTGGGACTGGATGAGTGAAAAGGTGGTACCAAGACATGATTTGGAGGACTGATAAGGTGGTACCAAACCAAATTTCTACTTAATAAAAAATAGAATTCACATATTATAAACATAAATATATTTTCTGGCCTTGAGTTATATCACAGTATAATTTTTCCAGTTGAATGAATTTTCCTGTAAATTTCATAACTTCATTTCTCTTTACATATGGACCATAATGTTATTATAATGCCATTAGTGGATGATCATTTAGGTTGATTACATTCCCTATTTATTGTGAGTAGAGCAGCAATGATCCTGGATGTGCTAGTATCTCTGTGGTAGGATATAGAATCTTCTGAGTATTTGCACAGGATCTAGGTCATATCGTATTTCAAATTGTAGCTTTTAAAAATATTTTATTTATTCATTATCAAGCAGAGACATACAGAGAGAGAGAGAGAGAGAGAGAGAGAGAGAGAGAGAGAGAGAGAGAGAGAGAACCAGGGGCACCATCTTGTGGGTGGGTCTGGCTTATGTGGGTCCTGGGGAATTGAACCTGATGCACTGGAGGCAAGTGCCTTAACCGCTGAGCCATCTCTCCAGCCCTCAATTTGTAGCTTTTAAAGAAATCTCCACAAAAGTATCCATAGTAGCTGCACATGTTTATCCTCCCACCAACAGTAAATGAGAGTTCCCTTCTCCCAATAAACTTGTTAAGAGCAATAAACAACTGCATCATACACAGCTAGCACTTATCCTGTCAGTCCTTATCTTATTCAACTTGTTCACAGTAGTTGTAAGTTGATCATACCTTCCACCATGAAGCATGCTCTACTTGGCTTAGAAGTCATTACGTTTTCCTAACATTCCTTCTAAAAATGACATTGTTTTCAGTATCTGATCTTCTGTTATTCATAGCTTCTGCTCTATATCTAAGTTAGAAATACTTGATAGTTTAGTCCTTTGATTTCTCTGTTTCACCTCAATTTTTTGATGCTATTATTAAGGAGTTGTGATTAAGTTATCATTGACAATATAGGGTTTTAGGGATCACCATGGCACTTTCAAACACAATTTTAATTGATTCTTCTCCTTACCATCTCTCCCAACCCCTTGTCCCTCCTTGTACCACTCTTTTTCATGTTTACATGTCACATGTGCCTTTTCACACCTCCTTTTCTCCAGTCCTTGGAATCTCCTATTACCCACTCTTGGTTACAATTCCATATTTATAGATTTTACCAATGTTTGTCCCTTTTTTCATAAATGCATGCATACAGATATTTCATGCTGGATACACATATGACAATGAACATGCAATTTTGGACTTTCTGAGTTTGGGTCGCTTCACTAAATGCAATTCACTTCAGATACATTCATTTTTTTTCTGTAAATTTCATAATTTTGTTTTCCTCTACTGCTGAGTAAAATACCATTGTGTATGTGTACCATATTCTCATAACCTATTCTTGTGCTGATGGAAATTGACTAAATTTCCTAGCTATTGTGAGTAGATCAGTGGTGAACAAGGATATGCAAGTATTCATGTCATAGGCTATATAGAGTCCTTATGACTAAGAGTGGCATAGCTGGGTCATATGACATTTTTTCTGTTCTTTCTTTATCTTTTAGGAACCTCTATACTGATTTCCAAAGTGGCTGTATCAGTTTGGACTCCCATCCATACTGAGTAAGGATTTTTCTTTTTCTATACCTTCTTAAATAGTAATTTTCATTTGTTTCCTCCATGACTTCCATGCTGACCAGGATGAGATGCTATCTCAGAGTCATTTAATTCGCACTTCTTTTATAGATAAGGATGGTGAACAAGTTTAATTATTTACCTTGCACGTGTGTGTGTGTGTGTGTGTGTGTGTGTGTATGTGTGTGTGTGTGTGTACATGTGTTTGTCCTAGGGATTCTTGATGCTGAAAATGAATACTTGTCACATGCCTCACTTCTTGTGTCTGGCTTTTCATGAGTGGCTGGGGAATTAAATCACTCAAGCAGGCTTTAAAAGCATATGTCTTTAACAGCAGAGGCATATCCTCAGTGCCTTGAAAACTTTCTAAAGCACATATTGGTAATATGTGTTTTTTTTGTGAATTGTCTTTTCATTTTGCTAGATCATTTGGTGATTAGTGCATTTGGTATTTTTTTTATTTAATTTTAGCAGTTCTTTATTAATTTTGGTTATTAGTTCCATGTCTGAAATATTACAGGCAAGATTTGCTCCCATTATGTAAGTTCTCTGTTCACTTTGCTGATTGTTTCTTTTGTTATGCAGAAACGTATTAATTTCATGTCATTCCACTTGTTAATTCTCATGGCTATTTCTTGTGTTATTGGAAGGAAGTATTATTATTATTATTTTTTTTTGGTTTTTCGAGGTAGGGTCTTGCTCTAGTCCAGGCTGACCTGGCATTCACTCTGTAGTCTCAGGGTGGCCTTGAACTCACGGTGATCCTCCTACCTCTGCCTCCCTAGTGATGGGATTAAAGGCGTGAACCACCACGCCCGGCTGGAAGTATGGTTTTACATGCCCTTTATATGGTGAATCCTCTCCAATTCATTACTGTAGTTCCATTTCCTCCCACAAACTGTACCTTCTAATGTGTAATTTCCAATTTAACAGTTAAAAATGAACTCTTGATTCTTGGCCACCTCCACTTCTATAATTTTTTTTCTCTAGGGAATACATTTTTTAACATTTGCCATGTGCCAGACATGGTTTTAATCATTTTACATATATAAAATCATATAATCCTCATATCACTCTTTTTACAGCTGGAACTGTTTTCTATGTCCAATTTAATTATCAAGTTTCAAACCTGGAGAACATATAATGCACTCTAGAGTATGCATATTGCTATTCCATTTACAAATGAGGAATTTTCTATTGTGCTCTTTCCATAATGAAAAATAAATGCATGTTACAAGTCTTGATAAACAAATTCCAAAAGTTTGATAATGATAATAATTTTAGCCTGGCACATTGTTGCATGCCTTTAATCACAGCACTTAGGAGCTAGAGGTAGGAGGATCACTGTGAGTTGGAGGCCTTCCTGAGACTACAGGAAGTAGTAGTGAATTCCAGGTAAGCCTGAGCTAGAGCAAAACCCTATCTCAAAAAATCCAAAATAGCAATAATAATTTTATTCAGTATATTCTTACATATATTCATTCACATATAGATTGTATGAATATATGTTTAAGTTCAAAATTTATCATTGTGCAAATCTTGAAAATGGTAACTGTTGTGGTTCTAAAAATCTCCAGCTATTGGTTAGTTTCATAAAATGTTTGAAACAGATATAAATATCTATATTTTCTTCAAATTCTCTTCTTTGAATTCACATTTCAAAATCATGAAAAATTAATTACTAAAACAAAATCTCATTAATTTTATTGCTTCAGGTTACTGTGAAATTTACAAGTCTTTGCCAAGTCATTTCTAATAACTTGCTTTTGAAAATATCCTCTTATTACATGATACCATGATCCGGGTCAAAAAGAAGAATAAACAGTAGGAAAAAATAGAAAATTAAATGAACACTAAAAATAGGAAAGCATGACGTTCTAAACCTTAAAAAACAAAGTTTCAGGACCTTCTCAATACAGTAGAAAGGGCTGAGCGATGTAGTACATCATTCTATTTTAGAAGTCCTAGAGAAAGTATGTGTGAAGGGAGGTGGAACAAATTGTTCAATGAAAGTAATGGGGTCATCCCCTTGGCTGCCTTCAGGGAGGCTGTAAATCTGGATGTTCTTCATTTGGTTTCTATTCTTTTCTCTTTGTTATGTAGCTTCCAGCAATTTCAGCTTAGAGTCCACTGTAGTTCATTAAATGGTGCTTTCTCCTTGTAGACTGAAATGTTCTTTCTGCCTAACCTCAAAATCTGAGTTTTCTGCTATCAGTACCTTCATTTTCAGTTCAAAACATGAAGAGTCATGACTTTAAAAAATGGAATGTTTTAGGAATGGGAAATAATCTCTCCTTTTAGGGCCCTTTGTGTTATGAACTTTTCCGTGTATTTTATTTATTCTGTTTCTTAGCCATGGGTCAAACATGCCTGCTTGTAACTAGTGGGACAATCAGGGGAATAAATAATGCAGAAAATACTACATAAGTGTCCTGACCTTGCTGTAATTGTTCTCCCTTATCATCTAGTGAATATCAAACTGATCTTCATGTTTTATGTGAGAAGACATATTGAGAGCTCTGATATCTTAAATCATTTAGTTATAAGTAACTCTTTTGTTTTCTTAAGAAAATACATTAATATTAACTTTAAAGGATTGTGAAATGGTTCCTATTTCGATAAGCATTCTGCATAAAATCTTAAAAATTAGCAGTGTTACTGAGAAGATATCTGACAAATAATTTTTTTAATATTTTATTTATTCATTTTCAAGCAGAGAGATACAGAGAGAGAGAGAGAGAGAGAGAGAGAGAGAGAGAGAGAGAGAGAGAGAGAGAGAGAAACACCAGGGCCACCACCTTGTGGGTCTGGCTTATGTGGGTCCTGGGGAATTGAACCAGAGGCCTTAGGCACTGGAGGCAAGTGCCTTAACCGCTGAGCCATCTCGCCAACCCCTGACAAATAATTTTGATAAATAAAAGTGACATTATAATAGGGAACAAAATATAGATACCATATGTCATATATGATTAAATATATAACATATGTATAATGAAAGTTTAAATTTATACTTTCGAAATATAAATATTCAACTGTCAGTATAATTTTCTCAGTTTAAAGAATGTTTAACTAGTAAGGTCAGTTGGGTTAATTGTGGGCAGTTCAACACTTCTCAACATTGAGAATCACTTTTTGATTTCTCAATGTTAGCAAAGAGGAGGAAAGAAATAAGTAATTAGTATTTTCTGAAAAAAATTAACCTTGAGAATTTTCTATATGTCAGGCATCATTTTAGGAACTTTTCATTAGTTTTTTTTTTTTTCTGATCTTCTTAAAACAGACAAACGAGCTACGTTGTATCATTTAACCATATATGACAAATAGAAACATTTTTCACAGAACTTGAGTAAACTACTTGTTATTATAGAAGGAATTTTATCTCTATCACTTTATCCTATTCTCTGGATGTTCTCACCAATACATATTAATACTTTATTTTTTATTTCAGTACACTAGATGATAAGTATTATAATTTAGTATAAGAAACTTATATCCATATATAGCTAATATAAATGTGGAGGCTTAATGGAAATAAATTATTATTATTTTTAAATATATATATATATTGTCCATAATGAGTTACATTATTTAGTGGGCAAACCATGCGTTGTTATCCCGAATTCCCCAATTCCCCCCCCCATCCCTGATCAGTTGTATATCCTCCTCCGTGGGCTGTCTGTATTAGTCCTTGTGGCAAGGGATCCTGTATATCTTCGTACTCATCCCGGTCTTCCTGGCCCAAGTGTGTTGTTACTGATGGGTGCCATGCCTCCGGACAGTCTCCCCCACCACGGCTCTCACAATCTTTCCGCCAACCTCTTCAGCTCAGTTCCCTGAGTCGTGGTGGGTGAGTAATAAGGCTGCTTTAATGTTGCGAGCTTAGAGGTCCTTGTGTCGAAAATCCTTGGTTCCTGTCTCAATGGCCTATCCTGTGTTGATTGAATGATTGTGGTTATAGGTCCCTTGTTCATCATTCATTGTCTGCTGAGTTCCCTATGGATCCTCCCTGATATGACTGTGGT